>JAJTUV010000140.1:0-222500 GCA_021653895.1 Mastomys natalensis
AAAGTGCTTGTCCATCTCAATGTTATTTATGGCTAAAAGCTTACTGCAGCTCCTGGTTAACAGTCAGGTGGTTGCCATATGTGCAAATAAAATGTTTTACAGGTCAGCTGGCTGAGAATCTGGTAGCAGACAAAACACAAATTTAGATAATTGTGACTAAGGTATCTCTGGCTGAGTTATCTCCTGTATTCCAAACAGTAGATTTGATGCCAGCAATAAAAAAAATGATTAAAATGTAGACAGCACAGTTTATGTGTGTGTGTGAGTGAGTGGCACATGTGCACATGCACATGTGAGTATGACTGTGTGAGAAAGAGACAGAAGAGTTGTGTATGAGAGAGAGACAGAGACAGACAGGACACACACAAAAAGACAGAAGAGGGAGGGAGAGAGGGGGAAGAAAAACACAGAAAGAGAGAGAGAGGAAGAAGAAGAAGGAGGAGGAGGAAGAGGAGGGAGGAGGAGGAGGAAGAAGAAGAAGAAGAAGAAGAGGACTATGGGAAGGACAAAGAGAAAGACAGAGAGACAGAAAGAGCTTTTACACGTGAAGACCAGCAGTCAATCCTAGTTGTTCCTCAAAGACTATTCACTGGTTAGGCCAAGGAGTCACAGGGATCCATGTTTCTGCCTCCTCGGCCCTGGGAGCAAAGCAACCTTTTTTATATTTAAAAGATTCATTTTATTTTCTGTTATCCTGCATTTATAGTGATATATATGTATGTATGTATATGTATATATATGTATGTATATTAATCATATATATTTATCACTAAACTTCTATAGATCTTAAGTAAATGTTTGAAATACCAGGTGAAAATACTGTGTGTTAAGAATATGTGGATAACATGTTGGAGCATCTTCTGGGTATATGCCCAGGAGTGGTATAGCTGAGTCCTCAGGGAATGCTATGTCCAATTTTCTGAGGAACTGCCAGACTGATTTCCAGAGTGGCTGTACCAGCTTGCAATCCCACCAACAATGGAGGAGTGTTCCTCTTTCTCCACATCCTCGACAGCATCTACTATCACCTGAGTTTTTGATCTTGGCCATTCTGACTAGTGTGAGGTGGAATCTCAGGGTTATTTTGATTTGCATTTCCCTGGTGACTAAGGATGCTGAACATTTCTTTAGGTGCTTCTTGGCCATTCGAGTTTCCTCAGTTGAGAATTCTTTGTTTAGGTCTGTATCCCATTTTTAAATAGGGTTATTTGGTTGTCTAGAGTCTAATTTCTTAAGTTCTTTGTATATATTGGATATTAGCCATCTATCGGATGTAGGATTGGTAAAAATCTTTACCCAATCTGTTGGCTGCCATTTCGTCCTACTGAGTATCCTTTGCCTTACAGAAGCTTTGCAAGGACACATGCTCCACTATGTTCATAGCAGCCTTATTTATAATAGCCAGAAGCTGGAAAGAACTCAGATGCCCTTCAACAGAGGAATGGATACAGAAAATGTGGTACATTTACATAATGGAATATTATTCAGCTATTAAAAACAATGAATTTGAGAAATTCTTAGGTAAATGGATAGAACTAGAAAATATCATCCTAAGTGAGGTAACCCAACCACAAAAGAACACACATGGTATGCACTCACTGATAATTGGATATTAACCCCAAAGCTCACAATATCCAAGATACAACTCACAGACCATATGAAGCTTATGAACAAGGAAGACCAAAGTGTGGGTGCTTTGGCCCTTCTTAGAAGGGGGTAACAAAAATCATGGGAGCAAATATGGAGACAAAGCATGGGACAGAAACTGAAGGAGGGGCCATCCAGAGACTGCTCCACCTGGGTATCCATCCCTTGTGTAGTCATGAAAGGTAGACACTGATGTAGATGCCAGGTGGTGCATGCTGACAGGAGCCTGATATAGCTGTCTCCTTGGAGGTCTGCCAGAGCCTGAAACATGCAGAGGCGGATGCTCACAGCTAACTATTGAGCTGATCATGGGGTTCCCAGTGGAGGAGTGGGAGAGAGGACTGAAGGAGCTGAAGGGGTTTTTGACCCCATGAGGAGAGCAACAATACCAATCAACCAGAGCTCCTACGGTCTAAACCACCAGCCTGGGAGCACATAGGAAGAGACCCATGGCTCCAGCTGTATATGTAGGGGAAGATGACAGTGTCAGGCATAGGTGGTTGAGGCAGTCCTTGGTCCAGTGAAGGCTAGGTGCCCCAGTGTGGGGGAAGTTGTGGATGGGGAGGTGGGAGTGGGAGAGTGGGTGGGGGCATATCTTCATAGAAGTAGGAAGAGGGAGGATGGGATAAGGGGTTCCTGGGGGGGGAAGGGGATTACATCTGAAATGTAAATAAAAAAAGAATATACAGATAACAACAGTGAAGGAAAGCATCCTGATTCTTTTCGATCCTAACCTCTCCCTTCTGAACTCACCTATCTGTTAATGCATGTGTCTATTCAAACCTCCAAGCACACACTGTTCTTTAAAAGTTTAAATGATAACAAGCACAACCGAAACTTTAATCACAAAGCTTGGAAAAATCTAAGATACTTGGTAAGCTTTTGGACTTTCCTCAGAACTAAAATTTGGCTCTTTATATCTTCCGTGAGTCTTCAGCTAGCACAGTATTTCATTTTCAGTAAGTGTTAGTCATACATTTGAATTTCCCTGATTGCTAAACTTAAATGAATGCTAATGCCCAGCAGCATTCAAAAGCTAATGGATTATCATTTCATATGTTTGCTATTTAGATCTCAAATATTTTATAATTCATTTGATATATTTTGCCATGTCTATCTATGAAAACTCCTAAATATTTGAACACTTTTAGAGATGTCATCATGTTTTTGGACCTTAACTTGATACAAAACAGAAGCTGGCTAAAAACAGTATATAGGAATCAACAGTGGATGGATTATCACTCTGTGATTATACATAGCTAAAGATCTAAAGACTTGAAGAAAACCACCTTGGAATAAAGGGATGAAAAATATCCTTGGCTTTGTGCCCAACTTCAAATAGGTTAGGATAATTCTAGACATCTGTTTAATTTTTATTTCTGATGTCTGCACACCTCGTGTCTTCTCAGTGTGTATGACTAACTCAGAACACTTCATCGAGTAGGACAGTTCAGAATTCCAGTGAGAGATCCCTGCTGTATGTCACTTCCAGAGAGCTGTGACCTACAGGCCCAGCAGCCAGCAGTCATTCAGTCATCTCTTGCTCCTGGGTCTGTGATAGCTGTCCACTTGTTGATCCAGTAATTGCATCCATTGAATCCCTGGATAGGTGCTACTGAGTCTCCACCAGGGCTTGATACTCAGGATCTACATACAGGACTCACAGGCAGATCTGAGAGTTAGTATCCAGAAGAGGGCAGTAGGACACAGATTGAAAGTCTCTCAGTGAGACACTATGACTAATAAAGGTTGCTCACGGGTATTCACAAATTGACCAAGCCTTTTTCTTTTTTTTTAACTTTTGGTAGTCCACGGACAGCATGGTGTGGCTAGAAAAGGAACATAATGTTCTCTGTGAATCTGCCATGTGTCAATCAATAGCCAGGTGTTTTTTCACTTGTAAAAATTGCAACAACCCCGAAATGTAGGTGTTATCACTTCCGTTTGTACTGAGTGGAAACAACAACTACGAAGTTCAGGAACTTATGCAGTTTGTCTGAGATGACACAGCAAGTAGCAGGCAGAAAATTGAAATCTTCACAATCAAGATTTGACAACTGACCTTCGACTGTCCTTATTAATCACCTTAAATGGTCCTCTGACTTAGACAAGGCTTCTGATTCTATCTCAAGTATATGGACTAATTGGGAAAAATAGATTTGGGGATGGAAAATATAAAGAAGTAGGAAAGAAAGCTTAGAGTGGCAGTGGAGCCTGGCTGGTAGCAATTTTTGTATGTCCTTGTTAAAGCAACGTGTGGGGAGGATGGGCTCTGCAGATTGGAACCCATCTACCTTACCATGAGTGCAAGGCCTTGTTTCCTTGGCTTATTATTACTTTAATATGACAGAGGTATGACAAGTTGTTCTAATTTTAACTCTCATTTCGGGAAATAAATTAATAGTATGCACACACATATTCATGCACACACACACACTCCACACACACACACACACACACACACACTTAAATCCTTCATCCACAGAGATTACTATTTTATACACGAGAAAGACCAGAGAAAGGAAAAGACAAAAATTTGTTGGTGAAATTATTATTTTGGTAAATAGTAAATGCTCACATTTTGTATGATAACAAGGGAGGGCTGTTGCTCCTTAAAGTAGGGTCAGTTATATAAAAGGTTAACATGGTCGGTGGTATTTAATACAGATTACTGGTGTGCTGAGTTATGAGGAGAACAAAGGTCTGGCTTTGCCATTTGCACAATAGGTCCAATGATGGATATGCAGAATATCTCGTCTCCCATCACTCTCTAATAGTACCATCACTTTTATCATAAAAGAATTATGTTACTCCATATATGAAAAATGCATTCTTGAACTGCTGTGAATTAGTTTTTAATGTACTGTGACCTTGGATTGCCCTGGGATATTACTGCTAAATGATTACTTCTGAATGCTTTTTGAATAGCTGCATAGTGCAATTAAATGTGCAATACATCATAGATGACATAGCTAAATGCCTCTTCTGGTCAAGGAACCCAAAGAGGTCTTGGGAATGATGGTAATTTTGCATCAGTAGGGATGAAAGAGAAACGAATCTCTTGTTAGTAGTGAAATAAATATGGATTAAAGTAGTTGATAACCTTTTGTGGGGTTAGTCATTGGGAAATACATTCTTGATTAATAACCATAAAGGAAGATGATCACTGTTAGAGTAGTGTCCTATAATAATGTCAACTGCCCAAAGTGGGTACATACCATTGTTCTTTCTGAGTGACAAGTTGTCAAATGGGGAAGGAGGGTGCTCATTGGAGTGTGTGTGTGTGTGTGTGTGTGTGTGTGTGTGTGTTGTCTCAATGGATAGTTAAAGGAATAAAGAATATCTAGCTCTTTTTTCATATGTATTTATACTGATTTATTATTTTTGTCAGTATGGGGCCTCATAAATCTTGTTCTTTAATCACATTTCTTTTATCAAATTGTTGGACCTTGGGAAATCTTGACAGAGGAGGTGACACAGAAGAGCCACAATGAAATAGAAAACCTTTACCTATTGGCCAGTGGCTTAGGTCCAGCCTTGTTGGCTGGCAGCTGAAAGTGATTGATTATAGACAGGTGGATAGAGCCTAGCAGTCAGTTTTACCCCATGGTCTGTAGAAAAGCTCCAATTCCACAGCTTCCCCTCAGAACTAGTAAGACTGTGTCATAGGAAGCTGACAGAGCTACTACTTAAAATAGTGTAACATTCGGCTATTTAGTGAATGAGCTAGAACTGTCACCCAAGGAAAACAGTTTTTAACTGATTCAGTGTTCTTAATTTTTCTTTATCTGAAAAGATCCTAAAAAGAGTGCCTTAAAGGAGTTTGGTGCCGTGAATATAACTGCAACTGAGCAAGACAAGGCAACATCAGAGATCATGTTTAAATGCATCAACCCAACTGGGACCTGTCGAAGTTTAGTTTTAAGCCAGACCCACATGAGGGCTGTGTCTGAGCAGAAGGATTCAGTAAGCCTCGCCTAGAGATCCCCTGAAGTTTCATCAAGTCCCATATGGAAAATAAACTTATCTATAGTCTAGAGGTCCCCATTCCTGCCTACCACTTCCCAGCTCTATAATTGCTGGTCTCACTTGATGTTTGGAGACATTCATTTTATTATGTTAATGATTTGGGTATGAACCTAAGATATACCAATATTTGTCTATTATGATACTGGTAATAATTAAATGATATCTATTTATATCTCATATCAACTATTATTCTTGGGTAAGCCTTCCAGTATGCTTCTATGTATGCATTGCTCTACAGCTCGATATTCAATGTTGATTTTCATTCTGTGATTATTTATTTATTTGTTGAACATGTGCTTACCACAAATTAGACTAACAGATCTATGAGGCAAGACATTTAGTCTCTCCTAGGCACCTAGCTTCGAGCACAGCGCCTGCCACTTGTCAGGGTACCCACAGATTTATGGGATGAGTAATGAATAAAAGAAAAATCTTGCTAGGAACTCACGTGCCTCTTGAAAATGGAGAAAGGATCCCACAAAGAAGACAAAGGTAGGCTATTTTTAACTTACTAAATTATGAGTAAACATTAATTATAAAGGATATAACAAGAATAAAAAAATAACCCCACAAGAGAAAATAGAATCCACCTCTACAGTTCTTCTCTTGGGCCAGTTAGGAGATGGAGGGCGCCCAGTGCACTCTGGCTATGAGCCAATTCCTTCCTGAAGCCTTGAGAAGCTCTGTTCCCTCATTCACAGAGCAGCAAGCAGACTGTTCAGACCCTGAGATTTCTCAACAAAATACATCACAAGTTCGTAACTCACCCTGGTGCTCTGCAGGTGGGCTGCTTCTCCCACATCTGGATCCTTTCCTGGCACTGAGAGCTGAAGCTTTTCAATGTTTCAATCTAACTATGCTTAACCTTCCCTAGGCAGCTGGTTGGCTGTTTGATAAGATCTCAGCTTCTTGGTGTGCTACTCTTTTTTTTCCTCTATCCCTTTTCAGTTGCTGCATCTAGTACCCCACCCCATCTGGGTAAGACAGACAGGCCCGACATTACTTTATGATTTTATAATGCTCACACATTCTTTTGCCCACAAAATCAACTTCATATTTCAGTTCACGCCAACTGCCTCTCTCTCTCTCTTCCCATCTAGGTACAAAGATGTATCTCTCTCTTCTTGATGCTTGCTGGAATCTATGGTAGCCTATCTTCTGTGGATAAATATCTCTGTTCTGTTCTTTTACCAGATGCTGAAGCCCACAAGGGTTCTGAGTCTCCGCTGCACATGTTTCTTGTCTGTGGGGACTGCTCAGTAAACATGGGTGGAGAAAATGACTTACTGACTTGAGCCACTTTAACTGGTCTTTGGAGCTTATGGGGGTGGAATGCCAAAGAGAGAGGACGAATGTTGGCTTATTAGTTCCTTGTCATGCATTTTCTTTGTTCAGTGCTAAATTCAAAGCAAAACCAAGCCACAGGAGAGAAAGAAGAATGTTTGTTTGTCTAGGCAGATGGTGTGCCACCTACACATTAAAAGTAATTTTCTTCTCCCTGAGATCTCCTGTTTCTCTAGAGGTGCAATAGTATTGTATGACTACCCGTGCTCTAGTCTTGGTTGGCTGTGTCGGGCAACAACTTATGTTAGGTTATCCTGCAGTAACAAATAGCTTTAATTCCTTGGTGACCTATAATATAATGTCATACCCATCATAAGTTGACCACAGCTCTGTGTCTTGCCCCGACTTAGGCTGATGGAAAGCAGCCCTCTCTCCCTTCTCTCTGGATACTGGTGGCCTCATGGAAAAGACAGAAGAGAAATCATGGTGATTTCCCATCTGGTTTTAATGCTTCTGCTTACAAGCATTCCTTCTGCCTATATTTCATTAACAAAACATATCTTAAGAGGGAAGGAAGCAAACACTAAACAATCTGAACAATACTCCAGTTAATCACATACCATATTAGATCAGAAACTCCTGATGGCAGCAGGTTATGCCATCTCTGACAGCTCCCCCAATACCTTGGCAAAGAATATTATTTGTGCTTAAAAAAAATAAAGAAGTGATGAACTAGAGAAATATCTAAGGCTTATTTAGACTAACACATCTCTCACTCATCGCTTGGTTCAATTTGTATGCTGCTAATTGCCTCAGAGTACTTATATTTTCTAATAAAATATTTAACATTTGATATTAATTTGAATATATTAGGTAGTTGCTTGCAAGGAGTCAACTTCATCAATATCTTATTCCTCTAACTAGTCCAGGAAGGAATTTTTTTAGTTGTTTATTTTAATATTTCACCAACATGGAGGAAACAGTGACTATGTATGTTTGGCAGTTAACTTTCACACTTAGCAAAGCCTATAGCCAAAGGCCTTTATGATTTGGTGCTGTGTGACTGTGACACTTCTGGAAATTATCCCTTGTTCCTCGTGCTGACGTCATGTAACCCTAAGCTGAGACACTCCCTTTCTATGTGAGCGACATACTTTCCCACCATTTTAGGACTGTTTGAGGTGTTAGCACAAGATTCCTGGATACTGAGTAGCTTTAGCTCCTGTGTCGTCCAACAGGGTTAGTGGCTGAGGAGGGCCTGCTTCTCGATTTTTAGGAAGCTTTCTTCTTGTGTTGTTATGGGAAGGTTTCTCTTTATAGGGACACCTATAGGTGCTGCATCCTCTGACTTCTCAAAGCTCCACCTCCAAATACAAACACCTTTGGGGTAAGAATGTCAGTATATGGATTTTGGGGGTACAATGCAAACACTTTTATAGCAATGCCCTTTTGTCTTCTCTCTGATTGTTTCCTCCTGGAACCACCATGGATTGCATGAATATATTTTCTACCCAGTTTCCACAGCTTTTCCCTGTCGTCCCCAATCAATATCTGAATTTTGCACCCTTTATGTTCTTCTTACAGCAGTCCATTTGCTTTAGCTTGTGAAGCAGGTTAAGACTTCAGGCCCCTACAGTTACAACTGAATTTAGCTAAAGACCTGCCACTGAGCTACTTTTCAAAAGTTGTGTGGATCTCTCACCTGCTGAGTCTTAGCTGTGTCCTTTTGAAGTGTGTCATTGGGGAAATCTTCATACATATGAAGGAATTTATGTCCTTGGTCATTACCTTATAGGGCTACATATGTTCCTGGTAGGCCCTCTTCCCACTCTCTCCTTTCCCTTCCCCGTGTGTGTGTGTGTGTGTGTGTGTGTGTATTTGTGTGTATACACTTGCATATATGGGTGTAGATGTACTTGTGAACATGTGTGGAGGTCAGAGGACAACCGCAAATGTTGGTCCTCAGTCATCTTCTACCTTCTTCTTGAGAAAAAGACTCTCATTACCCTGGAGCTTCAGCACGTAGCCTGTGCCCAGACTTCTATGTGGATTCTGGTGATCAGAACCCAGGACTCATATTTACTATACATGTTGCCGATTGAGGTGCTCGGGCTGGATCTCTCTCCTTAAACTCCCCTCTATTTATCCGTGACTTTGCAGTGTAGGTACTGACATAGACCTATACTGAATAAAAGAAAGGCTTGTTTTGCTGTGAAGTTACTGATTCTAGACTGGATCTTGCTTCTTGTCCTTGAGGCTGATTACTGATAACTTTGATAAATAAGACCTAAGATGTATGCCCCAGATTCAGCAGAAAGGCCAGGACAGAGATGGAAGTGGTGACAAAGTGTTTGAACACTCTTCTGGTGGAAGTTCAAAGACAGTGTGAGGAACTATTCTTTGTAGTAAGAAATTACTATTTATCCATCTCAGAAAGACTTACTTTACATTCTGTTTCTGTGATTTACTGAAAAGGCCTTTCTTTATTCCTCAGATAAAGGCAGTCTGAATAAAAATTTTAAAAATACTTTAAAAACTAGGCTTCAGTTTTGTGTTGTATACCCTTGGTTTTCTGAAACATTTATTAGATGCTATGTAGTACACTTTGGTGCAGTCATCTCTGGGTCAAGAGAATGCTCTTGGAGAAAGCAAATCTTGGTATGTGAGAACTCTTGTAATATATATATTTTTTTGAGTAAAAAATTGTTTTTGAGTAAATACAATTTCTCTTTTCATAATCCACAAATAAAATAACAGCTAATTTTAAAACTTTGTATTCATTTAACGATCTGTAAAATGACTCCCTTAAATCAAGCTAAATATCTTAAACTGAGAGTGCTGTCATGAACGTTCTTGGGTTTAAACTTCCTACCTGGATACATAGGCTGGAAACACCAGAGGGGAGGAAGCCAAGTTTTATCAGAGGGGAGTTGAGTCCTTGGTTGATCCTTCAAGTGGAGATGATCTTGTCTTGTGTTAAACTTCTTAGCAGATCATGGCATTTCTTTCTATCATGTATTCATTTTCTGTTGCTAGTGTGAAAACTTATCACAGATTTAGTGGCTTATAATAGAACAATTGTGTTCTCCTAGACTCCTGGCAGGCAGGTGCCTGGAATGGGACTCAGAGGGTTAAAGTAGGATGCTAGCAGAGCTGGACTTCCTTAGAACCCCTCAGAGCACTCTGTTCTACTTTTAGAGGTTACCTAGGGTCAGTGGCTCCTGGCTGCACCCTGTGCTTCTGTGGCCACACAACCCTTTTCCTCTACTGTGTTCAAATTTTGACTTTCTTCTTAGAAGAGAATTTGAGGTTCTATTTGGGTGCCACCAGGATGGTCTAGGATAATCTCTAAAAAATTCTGTAAATTCCATCACATCTCTGAAGTCCCTTTGCCACATGTATTATGTTCATAGATTCCACAAATGAAGACAAGGGCAATATTGGATAGCATTAATCAACCTTCACAGTTTGTATTTTAAGATGTGTTCTATCACTCATACTATCACATTGACTTTTACAGAATAGACCATAAGTATCTTTCCCAGAAAGGAAAAATAAGGCATTTTTAAAAGACTATATGTTGGGTAGATTGCTAATATGGGCCTTTTGAATTTTGTGTGACTTTGGAGTGGGTGAACTTCCATAGCACTCACTTCTTATTATCCAAAATGGATTTCTGTGTACTTGATGGTATAATCAAGCAATAAAATAGTCTCTCCACCATAGCCTGGCATTACCATATGATCTCAGGTGACACTGTAAACCTTGGAAATGACCATGACTAGTGGAAGTGACTCTGTCGATTGAAATAGAAACAGGAATGTTCATCTCTTCCTGTACAATCTCTGTATCTTTTTTCATAATTCTAGGTAGCGAACAGTTTCAACTTTGACTTTGATCTTTCTTAATTTTATGAGTTACACTAAATCCCCTGAGAGTCATTTAATTTTATGGAGTTTTGTGCTAATATCCAAATGCACTCCCTCAGAAATACATTTTTATCTTCTACTGTAAAACTTGAGGTCCCTTTTTTTTAACACATATTTATTTATTTCTTATGCTAATTTCAGTGCTTATCTTTACAATTGATATTATTGTTATTATTATTATATTATTATGTGTATTGATGGAGTTGAATGTCTCATTCTCAAGGGATTGATGTCAGAGTTATATAATAGACGAACAATGGATGAATGTTACTCATTTTAAAAGTGAAATTATAAATCAATTACAGTGGTGGCTAAACCCCCTTCATGACATGCCACAATTTACTCCCAATGACATTTAAACCTATCTCACATGCTGAACAATCTGTAATAAATTATGATTTTTTTCTGCTTCTGAAATGAAGCTATAATTATGACAGTTGAATTCTTGTTCTGGGAAATAAGGTGGCATTTAATTCCTTGAGAACAAATGACACTCACAAAAGAACAGTTAATTATTCTCAGCTGCAGTGGAAGGGAGGAGGGGAGAGAAAAATTATGAAAAGAACATGGGTAGTACTCTGTGAAATATCTATTAACCAATGCTTAACTCAGTGAACTGCAGTTGAACTTCTGGGACTGTCCTGAGACCAGGTAACAGCTTTTAGAATATCAGTCCTCAACAAAGCACAGCTAGGGAGGAACTGGGAAGCAGAGGCAAACATTTTCTTGTCTTTGCAGATGATAATACAGTTGCTCCCACAGTCTATCTCTGTTTCTAAGAATGGAGACAGGCACCTTAACTCAGTTAAATCAGTCTCCAGGGCAGGGGTGGTGTCAAGGCATTGGCTTTCTATTATAGCTGTCCAAATTCAGGTCCTTAGTGGTCATAGTCTTCCGATCCATATTGTAAATAAGGGCAAAAGCAAACATCATACCCAAGAATTTGTTGTTATTTGTTTGTTTTTAGTTTAAACAGCATCAATGCTTCCATTGGCTTCTCTCTGATAGCCCTTTCCTGTTCATTCTGGCAAGAAGCCCTGATGCAATTGAATATGCCAGCAAATCGAAGGCCATTCCTCAGAGCTACCCCAGGACACCATCAGCTGCGGGTTAGCAGCCTGCTATTAGAGATGCCTCTTTCTCTTCCATCCCTTTCTTCCTTGGGAGGAGCAGATACTCCAGAGAAGGACCCTGCTGAGTGGAATTCCCCATTTTGACTGCAATTAGGGATTGTGACTTGATTGATTCGGGGGCTCTCTGAAATGTAGCAGGATCAACACAGTTGCACACAAAACAAGGCATAATCCACTGGGTTAAATTAACGTTAAATCAGAGATGATTGGATTAATTGCTATTACATTTTATCTACTGTGCACATGTGCTGTTGGCAGGGTTTCAGAGCCTTTTTAAAATTAGCTTAGAACGGGATGGAAATGGTACAGGTGCAAATGATTTGTGCACTGGGTCTTTCAAGTGCTCACTGGGCTCGTAAGAAGGTGCATTTTTTTTTTCCAAATCATATTTTGGATGTGATTTACAAAAACTGCACTGAGAATAAACTTGGCATGTATGGTGCAGAAACCATAGACGTGTTAAATGCCAAAAGGACTCTGTTGGTGAGGAGATAATTTGGTAAATGGATCACCTTTAAATTGGTGGCCTTGGCACTGTCCCCTCGTCTGTTTGCTATGTTGACATGATTTTCTGTCCTTGTGGGAGCCTTTGGAGTTCTGGAGAGTAATGCAGCAGAACACTTAGTGTAGTGTCTCATGCAGACCCCGTCCCTCCAGAGCTGCACCTCTGCAACAGATTTTAAGAGCGAAGTGTGCACATGGCACCAAATGTGATAGCTTTGCCTAAAGGAAATCATGTGAACTCTGAGGCTGAAAGCACCATGGGGTGATTAGCTCAGGGGCACAAAGGGGAGATAATCAGAGGTTGAGGCCTTTGGAGACTTCATTTCCCATCAGCCAGCAGCTCTGACCCAGGGCTTGGCGAACATAGAAAAACCTATTAAGCCACTCAAGGGAAAGGTTTCTCTGCTTTAGGAAGCTGAGGGAATCAACACCTCCTTTTAAAGACTGTTTGCGCATGCACTAAGAATAGGTGCTATGGACAGAGACAATGACGTCATACTGGGCCGATCGCATTTTGAATAAATATTTCAGAACAAGACATCTTGTCTGAACTCTCTTTAAACTCTGCGTGCGATCTCAGACTCAGGGGCGCAGGCAGTGGGCAGCCTCTGATGCCCCGGGACAAACTTCCTTCTGCAGGGCCCTTTTGCCTAATCCATGCTTACGTTTGTCTGCTCCCACTCTGGTATTTTTCATTTTCTTCCCTGCCTTCATCTGCCCAGCTGCCACCCTGTTCTGACTAGCTATCTCCTTTCACTTGCTCATGCTCTGTTGCCTCTTTCAACAGCCAGTGTTACCCTCTGTGAACTTTGTTTCCCAGCCTCCACTGGGGCACGCCAGTTTTCAAAAGAAAGGCATTTCATCCCTACAAACATCTAGACACAACAGATAATTGGGAACTGCCCACGTAAAATTATTTCAATGTATTAATAACATACGCACTACCCTTTTATTTATTAATTTTAAGAAGTATCATACATATGATCAAGTTCACATGATACTAGCAGGAAAAGAAAATGTCTTTCCTTTCGGTTACCCTTTGGGGACCAGTTCCCCATTCAGAGACAATCATTGCTACTAACTTATAAATTTTACCTGCCATTTCCAAGATACATACAGGATGCTTAGGCAAAACACACATGCTCATGTGCATGACTTTTATTTTTAAATGCAAATGAAATGACCATCTGCTAAGCATCCTGCTCTATGTTGCCGGCTCTTTGCAGAAATATATGTTGGAGACTGTCCCATATTAGGATGCAAGGAGTTGCTGCTTCCCTCTCTCTCTTAAAGTTTCTACATATTCTTGATGTGTTGCCCTTTGCCATGCATCCACAGATGCTCAGGTAGTTTCCTGTCATTTGCTTCAAGAAACAATGCTTAAAAAACAATTATTTCTTATTTACTTGCTTGCTTTGTTTGTTGTATATGGGTGTTCTGCATGCATGTATGTCTATGTATTCCTGATGTGCCTGGTATCTCCTGAGACCAGAAGAAGCTGTCCAAT
Organism: Mastomys natalensis; assembly: GCA_021653895.1. Lineage (NCBI taxonomy): Eukaryota > Metazoa > Chordata > Mammalia > Rodentia > Muridae > Mastomys > Mastomys natalensis. Next base: position 14,034 of record JAJTUV010000140.1, read on the forward strand.
GGAGGAGTTCCTAGAATTAGAGAAATACTCTTGCAAGCTGCCATGTGGGTGCTGGGAATAAAATCCAGGCCCTCTGGAAGAGCGGTCTATATGCTCATAACTGCTGAGCCCTCTCTCCAGCCACTGTTTTAGTTTTTAAAGGATCTTTATATTTCATTGTATTTTTACTCATGTATTTGAGACTACTTGAAAAATAATACCTTATTGTGATCTTGTGTCTCATGATATTCCCTAGTTAATATCTAATATTGTGATTTGTTCTTTCTCCCTTCCTCAATCCATCTCACTGTAGGGGTTATCAAATTTATTGATTTTTTTTTATACAAATCGATTCTTGCCTTGTCAGTCCTCTTTGTTATGTATTTGGTTTATATTTTTATCATTTTTAATACTATCTTTCTAGTCCTTTCCTTTTATATCCTTTAAGTTTGTTTTACTATTCTGTCTCTAAATGCATGGAATATTTTGATTTTCAGCCTTTCTCCTATTATAATGGCTACTACACATTTCCCTCAGAGAAATGAGCTAGCCAAAACCTATGTTATTTTTACTGTGGTCAGTTAATAAAAATGAGTAGAATGTTTAATTAATTTGTACATATATGGAGAGACATAGTCATCTTTTTGTTAGGGATTTTTAAGCTTAATTAAAAAAAAATTTTATTTATTTACATTCCAGTTGATGCCACCCCTCCTTGTCTCCCTCCCACAGTTCCTAATCTCATTTTCCCTTGCCTCCAAGAAGGTGGTACTCCCCACCAGATCTCTCCCTTCCATGGGGCCTCAAGTCTTTCAGAGATCAAGCATGTCTTCTCCCACTGAGGCTAGACCAGGCCGACCTCTGCTATATATGTGCCAGGAGCCTCTGGCCTGCCTGTGTATGCTCCCCATTGGTGGCTCAGTCTCTGGGAGCTTCCTGGGGTCCGGTTTAGTTGAGACTGCTGGTTTTCCTACGGGGTTGCCTTCCCCTTCATCTTCTTCAATACTTCCCCTAATTCAACTATAGGGGTCCAATGGTTGGGTGTAAGTATCTGCATCTGTCTCAGTCAACTGCTGGTAGGGCCTTTCAGAGTGCAGACATGCTAGGCTCCTGTCTGTAAGTACATCATAGCATCACTAATAGTGTCAGGTCTTGGTGTCCCCCTCTCCCCCCACCTCCCAGTGAGATAGATCCCAAGTTTGGCTGGTCATTGGACTGCCTTTCCTTCAGTCTATTCTCCATTTTTGTCTCTGTAGTTCTTTTAGACAGGAACAATTCTGGGTGAGAAATTTTGACTGTGGTTAGTAACCCAACACTCCACTTGATGCCCTGTCTATCTACTGGAGGTGGACTTTTCAAGTTCACACTCTCCACTGTTGGGATTTCATCTAAGGTTACTCCCATTGAGTCCTGAGAGTCTCTCACCTCCTGGTTTCTGGTACCTCATTATGCTTTCTTTGATGGCTCAGTGTATGGCTATATTTTGTGGGTGCTGTGAATTCTGCAGATGTTGGCTACTGTTTTCTATAAGTCAGTTAACTTTTGTCTGTCAGTTATGTAGTGTAACTCACCCTGGTGCTTCCTGGCCTTTCCCAACATCTCTCATTTAAGGAGAGTCGTGAGAGTTAGCCCCTGTGCTCCCAGTATGATTATTGCCCTTTCTCCTTCTCCATACACAGATTCTGTTTGTCTAGCTAGCTTATTATATGTCTGTTTATAGTTATGTTTATTGTTAAAATTTCTTGATGTTAGTATGGCTTACAAGAACTTTTTTTTTTTAAATTAAGGTTTGTATGTTGTGTTTACCTTTTTCTTTTCAATTTTTTTTGCCTTTTTTTGATATGCATTACTTACAAACAGAAAATGCTTTAGTGGAGCATACATTACTATTGTAATTTTCATTTAAATCTCTAATTTCATAGTTCCTCCATTTTCCTAACCTCTTTTGAGGTCCTTTCTTGCCTTTTTGTATCCTGTTTTAATCTTCTCATACTCTCTAGCATCAACTTGGAAGCTATATCATTATTCACACATTTCAGGGCCAGCCAGAAGACTCTCGAGGCTGGATTAGATGAGCATATGAGAGCATTGTAGATGCCATCAGAGTTATGTTGAGGGTTGCAATGAAGTGGCAATAAGGAAGTAGAATGATGTCACTAAGATCGTATACAAGGATTTTGGCTCATTGCTGCAACATACAACTCACTATGGTGGTTGAATATTAAATCTTCCTTTATCCTATTTATATTTTCTGAAGGTTTGATATAGATCAGATACTGTATTAAGTATTTTATCTTGCAGGTTTTAACTGATAATAGTCACAAGATGATCCACCCAGGTTATCAAGCTTATTCATGCCTGTAGTTTGTATGCAGCAAAGGCAGTAGTTAAGTACATGTGGTTCACTTAGCTATTGTTGCACATTCTTCTGACTCTCCCTGTTAACTACAGAAAAACATCCAGTCCACCTGGGGGCTCCAAGTCTGAGCTCTATACCTCAGGTGCTTCCAATTCCTCTTCTTTTAGTACACAATACCTGCCAATATACAAAGTCATTTATTTGGTCTCCTATGAGGATCACTAACTTATTGTAGATTTTACTTGAGACATGTTACATGCCTAAGTCTGGACATCATTTTGTGTTTATCTAGTATGGTCTATAGGATGGAAGAGAGCACCACAGACTGCTTGTTGCATGACTTTTCTTGAGGAGATGTAAATAAATGTCTATTCATTCATATAGAGCAACAACAATAGACCAAGGGATTGATTCTTCTCAATATTTGCTTGATGAATCAACTCTAAAGATTAGTTGCCTTCCAAGGTTAGTTAACCACTTATAAATCCTCAGTGAGGAAGGAGCTTGAGTGTTCTCCCATGGATTTTGGCTAGACTTTACTTTCTTCTATGCTAGAGGGCCCAATCTTGTAAGGGCCTTGTGTGGGCAATTGCAGCAGCTCTGTTCTCAAAGGTAGCAATGACCTTGGGCTGGTGAGGTTTTTCTCAGCTTCACACAAGCTAGTGCCATTTGAGAAGAGGGATCCTCAATTGAGAAAATACCTCTATTAGACTGATCTGTAGTAGTCTGTGGATCATTTTCTTCATTAATGATTGGTGGTGGGGGGCAGAAAATTATAGGTGGTGACAACTATTGATCAGGTGATCCTGGGGTATATAAGAGAGCAAGCCAAATAAGTCAGAAGAGCAATCCAGTAAGCAGCATTCCTCCACAATCTCTGTTTCAGTTCCTACCTCCAGATGTCTACTTTGAGCTCCTGTCCTGACTTGATGGATTGTGACCGCATAGTAGTAATATAAATTTAACCCTTTTATCTCCAAGTTGCTGTTGACCATGGTGTCCATCACAGAAACAGAAAGTGAAGTAGGACAGGTACTGTCCTGTCCAATGCCTGTCCTGAGGAATAGAGTTTCACAATAATTGTACAGTGCCTTTTGCTTACATCAGTGACTCAATCTGTTTCTCTTTTACCTATATATTGCAATTAAAAATGAGTAAAAATATAAGGAAAACTTGTTCCTACTACAATCTAGAATTATGCTTGTGATGTCATTTGTGAATAGCCCACACATTCTTTAGCTTATCATTTTATATTTCGACTGATCAACTCTTCTCAGAAGGAGATATGTTAGTTAACTCAAGTCCAATGGAACAATCAAGAGGTTGGGTAATTTATTTTATTTTGTAGACAATTTGCCAGAAAGCTGAGGATTTATTGATGTAAGGTAAAATATTAGCTGGCAGGTAAAAATCAGCCCTTTAATGAATGTGATTAGGAAAGCAGCTGGGGTGGACTGCAGTGTTTGCAACATCAGTGGAATTAATAGACCTTAAAACATTTGGGGAATCAATTAAAAGTCTTCTTTGGGATTCAAAAAACAATGTATGCTCATGTGCTTAACTTGAACATGAGCGTGTGAAGAAGAAATCGCCACAGCTTCTGTTCAAAAGACATTTAAAGAGCCTCAGAATGTCCTGCTGTTTCTTGACCTGCCAGCTTCATCAGGAAACCCTGGTAGTATGAAAAGGAGGCATCTTTTGTCTGTCCTTCCAAGAAGTAAGCAAGGGATTGTGTGTCCTGGCCACGTCCCCAGAGGTCTGCAACCTCGTTAACCTTTGAAAAGAGCCAGCTTCCCTCCAGGATGCAAGTATACAAGAGGGTGGTAGATTCTGAAGTGTGTTCTTCTCGAACAGGTCACCCCAAAGACCTTGAATAGTACCAGGCCCTAAGTTTTGAGCTGAATCTTGTATATAAGTCCTTGGGAGGAATTAATTGGCCTCTGCATAATCTACAACCACATAGATATTATCTAGCAATTCTCAAACTAGATTAATTAACCTTCATTCCCCCCACTAACAAACACATTAAACATAGTTTATAATGCTGGACCTTTATGCTGTTTCCTCCAGGGAAGAGTCAAGAGAAGTCTCTATTTTACTTATAATTGCTCTGTACACAAACTTGAAGCTTTCCCATGTAAATAAACAGAAAGTAGAAGCATAAAACAAAGTGGTGTTAAAAAAAGACAAAATTGGCTTGTGTGGGGTATTAAGTTCAAGCTATGCTCCTCTAGAATACTTATTTTAATTCAGAAAATAGATTCATGCTCTGAAAGTGTTCAGTTGCTCATACATTAACTGTATCCTACACATTCTATGCAACTGTTTAAATCAGGGTACAGAATGAATATATATTACTAAGGAAACTTAATAGATTGGCTTATATGATACATACCAGGTAGAAAGTCCATTAATAGCTGTCTGCATGCTTGTTGGTTTTAGAACCTGGTTCTACCCAGTCTGTGAGGCTGGATGTCTCAGCAGTTCCAATCTGGAGACAAGGGCCTGACTCCTGAAGAGCCACCGGTCTTCAGACCATGTTCAAAAGTTGAAGAAGCTAGTCTCTAATGTCAGTAAAGGACAGTGACAGTAGTGACAGAGTCACAGTAGAAGCACTCATTAGCAAGAAGACAAGGAGAAGACTTTAGATCTTTGGCCTCTTTTTGGAGAAGTTGTTTTCTTACACCTCTTTGTGTCTGAGTTACCAATGGGGAGGGCTGCCAATGCTGGAGGAAGGGTTTCCCCAGTCAGTTAAGCTGTCTGAGAAACACCATCAAAGACGAGTACCTGGGGTCATGTCTGTTAGTTGAGGCCATTTCATTGACAATCAAGATTGACCATCATATGCTTTTTTCTTATGAGGAATAGGAACCTGTGTGGGGTCCCAGAGTCTAGTGAAAACTACAGTTCTGGCGTAGAGGAGCTGAAGATCTTTCAAACTGTAAAACTTCTTTATTGTCCTTAGAATTCTCTGCTTTAATGCCACTCCTTGACCTCAGCATCCAGGGACTCTTTTGATCTCACACCTGACTGTTCTTCCTTTGGGCAAGAGCAAGTAGGATTGTTCCAGAGAGTGTGCCCAGACTAGAGTCTGAATTTACCTTCTTGGACTATGCTCTGAGATTTTTTTGGGACCTTTGAAATTCTTCTCATAGCTGTCATCTGGCTTTCTAGTTTGTCCTGTGGGCTTTGATGCCAGGGTTATGCATACTCAGAGATAAAAGAGGTGGGTGGATACTACAGATTGGGAATTGAGCCCTGGAATACAACTGAGCTTAGATTTGTGGGTGACCTTCTATAAATATGTGCCCAGGCTCTTCCAGCTCCCCAGAAGCAGTAAGGGAATTCCTATTATCCCACCTCCTCTCCTGAGTCTGTTTCGTTTCCTCTTTTAATAATGACTATGGCTCTTTCTTGTGGAATGTTCCTTTTATGGCAATGTCCTCTCACCAGGCAAGACTTGATTGTCATAAGTCACTTCCATTTCTCCCAGTGGCTTCTGCTGTCTTATGTGGGTCTAATCACTGGTGCTTGCAGTGATAGATGATTCAGGTAGAAGAGGACGAGGTAATCATTCCATGTACATGAGTGTTTGCTGGTAGCAGAGGGAGAGAAACACACAGATACACATTGCAATGAATGCCATGGAACCACAGAATCCAAAAGCTGAGTGGTCTCCAGAGGTCCACAATTTTGACCAATTAACCACTTGACAATTCTTCAACAAAGAAGGCATCCCCTGTGAAAAATACTAAGAGAATAAATTCTTTTCTTTTTCAGGTAGAGGCTGAAGAGTTAACACATAAATATCTCATCCAACAGTCCAGATCCTCATCTGGGGACAAGAAGGGACATACGAGCAGAGATAAATCTCACTAATTCAGAAAAAAAAAATGTACCAATTTGAGAGCAAGAAAAGTTCATGCATTTATATGTGGAAGATTTTTGTATTAAAATGCCATGGCTGGGAGAACTTAAGTCTGGCTCTTCCACCAACTACCTGTGTGATCTACATATCACCTCAAATAGTTGTCTAACTACTTTCACATCCAGAATCTTCATTTGTGAAATTATTAGGCTGTTATCTCAGTACTTCATGAGGTATTTGTGAATATGAATTGATACAGTGAGCATGCAATGTATTATGTGCTGAAATATGTGGTTTACACTGTTTAGCCACAGGTATCTCTGAGATTCAGTTTGTAACTAAGATCCAGATACTGTCAGGATCACCTAATATGTGGGAAAACTTCATTTTTCCTCAGAATTTATTGCTCTCAGAATGTAAAATTTGTTGTCTAAATAAAAATAATATTCCTGTGTTTCTGCTAGCAGTTAATATTGATTTTATTTTGTTGATAGAGATGTCCATGTACTGTGGTGAAGTAGGAAGCATATACCAAGGAAAGCCAAGGACAAGATGATTTGATCCACAAGGAGGGCTGATTCTAGAAAACCAGAGTAGCTGAAGGAGGCTAGGAAAAGGAGCTTGGCACTACCTGCTGCAATGTACCTTGGGCATCAGAGCACTTAGCTTGTGGAACCTCTGATGCCTTCAATTAAAAAAAATAATAGTTAAAAATATTTTAAACATTTAGTCTTTGACATAATGTTTTGAATAATATAATTCCCAAGACCTCTTGCAGCTCTAAACTCTGGGCTCCTGAATCTGCTCTAGGTACCCTCTGCTCTCCTTCCTTTGTGCTTTACAATGATGTACAAGAAAGGCATGAGCAGTCAGAGCTAAAGTCATCCAAACAATCAGTTTGAAATAGTTTATCAATTCAACAGTTGTTTTTAAACACCATCTGTATGTTAACTCTAGGTAATGGGATCACAGGGGAAAAGCAAGACAGACAGCAGCTTGAACCTCCCTGTCAGTAGCAAAGTAGATGAATAAATGGATGAGGAAAAGCTAGAATAGCCACATGTTATATAGATTTCAAAAAATACTTTACAAAATTAATCAGACATTTCACCAACCAAATCTCAAGGAAACATGGAATAATATCCTTTACGGTGGGTTAAGCATTCATCTGCATCTTGATCAGCTTCATTGATGGGAAAAGAGTCCTGAATAAGAAGGAAGTAATAGGACATCACCAAGACTTACCAGTTCTGCAAACTAAGATAAACAAGCTAACAGCATAGAGAACAAACAGTACTTGCTCAGAGGTCATCAATAAATAAAGCAGAGGACTTGTAAGTGGAATGCCAAGACTCATACATTGGGTCAGGCAGAGCATCACTGGGTACCGCAGAGACAGTTGGATCCCTGGCCTTGGCCAGCCTAGCTGCAGTTGTGATGGGCCATGGTGGTCCATGTCCTGGCTGCTTACTCTGCTCTATTTTTATTGTAAATACCAGGCTTTCCTTTGCCTTGATCCAGTGTTGTTAGAAATGCTATGCTTATGCATCTTTGTCATGATTATAGTAATTTTACTTGACAAAAATGGAGCAATGTAAAGAGAAGAGTAAAGAATGCTGACATGTTCTACAGGAGCACAGGCAGAGTGGAGATGAGGAGGCCAGGGGATGCTGAAGAATGAGGAGCTTTCTAAGATTCACCATCGAGGGGTAAAAAGGCAAGGGTGGAAAAACCTGGGGATATGGGGATTTATCTTATGAGAGGGGACACTAGACGGCAATGATGAAATTTGGAGAAAGAAACAGTGAGGCCTTGCTACTGCTCAGAGCATGGTGACTGAGCACCGCTCATGATTTATAACTGAGAAGCCTTTTAATCAGCTACCAGGATGATAAAATGAGAATACTTGAGTTTAGTAGCGTGTTTTAGTTGCACTGCCTTTTCTTCTTAAAGGCAAGCTTACTGCTATTCCTTCCCACTTGGCAATTCCACTGTCAGACTGGGATGATTTGCTGACATTTTAGCACCAGCTACAATCTATTTTCCACACTAAATTCTGAATTAGAGACTTTATGCACATAATACGGATTTAAAACATTTCCCTGCAGAGGTTAATGTGCTTAAAGGTCAGTGGAGTGGGGTGTGTTTTGGAAGAATGTAGTATAAAGCATTTAAAAAATATAGATTTGACAGGTCCTTTGCAGGCTTTATTGTCTACAATGTAATGTGTAGTTTCTATGAGATTAATATGCTCACAAAAGAAATCATTACTGGTCCATTGATGGACTGCACTGTTTCTGAAGCTATTGTAACACCAAATCCATAGAGTGCAATGTTCACGGGGCAGCAGTGAAGGTGTAACTCAGCCCTGTGTGATTGCAATGTTTAAGTAGAAAGCAAGATTCAGGGTAAGTGTTCTGTAACAATGTCTTCTCCAAATAACAGCGTATTTACTGATTCACCAAGAAAACGGTGATGTTCAAAGGGATCATGCGTATCTCAAGCAATTAGCGTGTCTATGAAGCATCTCCTGCAATTCCCAGGGAGGACAGGAAAATGTTATCTAGAATGTGAAGTGTAGGGTTCATTTCAAAAGTAATGGGTACTGACACAGAGCTACAAACAATTTCAAGGTTTACACATCACTCAAAGAAATTGGATTAGAGCCAGAAAAAGAGACAAGACGTCTTATGGTTTTAAAAAAGGTATTAAGGGCATTTGGGACAAGATAGAATAATATTTGCCTTCTTCTGAAATGCAATGAACATGAAAGCAGAAGGTTTTTATGTCATTTAAAATGTTACCATTCTGAGCTTACTTCCTTCTAAGTGACTTCACCTCAGCAATGGCCTGGACACATTAGAAAGTTTACGGATGGCAAGAAAAGAAAGGCTTAAATCTATCTGTTGTCAAGTAACTCTATCAAGCCTTGGTCTAGAGTCTCAAGTAGGAGCAGACTGTCATTTGTTCTACTTGGATATATACATATATATATATCATATAAATTAAGGGTTAAGGACATCTATAATATTTTATATATAATTTATAATATATATATATATATATATATTATATATATATATATATATATATAATTTAGAGTTAGGCTTGGATTAATATTTGTGGATGCAAGTTTGAGAGGCTGACTCTCAAGTGTCTGAACTTCAGAGCCATCAGTAATGCCTTATCTATGTATATGGGCATAGGCCTGCTTTAAATAATGCCTTTATTTATAATACCTGTTCACACCTCAATCCCTGGAACTCTTGGTGCTACTTTATTTTAAAATAGGAGCTTAGTATATAGTGACCTTCTTGGATTATCCTGAATATATGGAATATGAAGGCAATGCGAGCAGAAGAATACATTCACTGGGGGAAGAGAGGGACATCAGAGCATTGGCAGGGAGAATTAAGGAGGACAACTTACCTTAATACAAAGTATTAATACAAATATAAAGGGACCCATATAGGTGAAAATGCTATAGCAAAACCTGTTACTTTGCATGCTAAGTTAAAATATGATTTTCCAAAGGAAGATACCTGTGTACGTCAGATGCCCCTGGAGTTGGGAGTTACAGGTGATTGTGAATTGCTCAGTGTGGGTACTAGGACTTGACCTCTGGTTCTCTGCAAAAGCAATGCATATTCTTAACTACTGGGCCATATCTCCAGTCCCATTTCTTCAATATTAACCACTACTAAATGCCTAGGTTGGACAGTCTCCTCTACTTTTATCATTGGGAACATAGACCAGGTTCCCAGAACTGAGAAGCTGAGTGGGGCTCTGTGTTAGGGATATAATTTTAGTCCTATCTCCTAGTGTATCCTAATAAACTTGTATAATTTTATATACTCTATCAGGTTCTCTGGTTTTTACCCACTTTCCAGGTCCTCCCTTGACACTGAGACATCTTGATCCTCTGTGGGTTTATGTAGTATTGCCTTCTCAGCCTGGAGAGGGGCTCTCCTGGAGTCACTGGTATCCCCAACCATTTTAGGCTGCCCACCAAGGTGCTTCAGCAAGCTCCCCAGCAGCTACTGTGAGAGTTGGCCGAGGTGACTTGGAGTTGAAGGGAAACCGACTCCATATGGGTAAGTCCAAGAGATGGGAGATGGGAGGAAGCTGCACAGACATTTGTCCCTCCTCATGAAACTGCAAGCTGTTTCTCAGAACAGCCTGTCTGGAGACATCCCAGGTGGCTGAGTGGCCGCACCTGCTGAATACCAGCTGTGCATATTTAAGGCTTGTGGCAATGCCGTGGCCAGGGCAATGACATGCTATTGCTTGTCACCTTTCCTGTCACAGTTACCTTTTCACCAGCTCCTGCCACCTCAGGACTCTGCCTTCCAAGCACAAGCCCTTCACGCTGAGGCTGCTTTTATATTTCCTGACCACTTTGGGGGCTGAAAAACAGCCAGGCTTTTCTAGCTTTGAGAACTTGCCTCTCTGGTGTTGTAGCAGTTGATAGAACAATTGAACTGTTCATTGGTCAATAACATGTAGTCTGAATATTGTGGATGATTGGTTAGGATTCTCTTTGATTGACACCTTGCTTCCCATACAAAAGTTAGGAAAACAAACATTATAAACATTGCTTATCTTAAATGCAAAAACCCAAATCCATGTCACCTTGTCACTATTTCCCCAGTTGCTTCTCAGTTGCCTAAGGTTGCCTAAGGCTGCCTAAGGCTGTGGAGTAGGGGCAGCCATCCACCAGGAAAGGAGCTGATTCTGCCACAATCCACCAATTTGCTGGCTCCATCAACACGGATGTCAAATCGTACTCCTGTTGAGACAAGTGTTCGTTAGGTCAAGGGTGATAAATCTTATCTTATATAATTGTAAAGGTGCTGAGAAAGTTATTTAGGGTTTTTGGCAAAGCTACAAGGAGAAAAATAATCTATATTCTGGGGGAAAGAGAATGGCTTCCATGATGCTAGCTGGAGCTACTTCTTTAGCAGCTGGGCAAGCAACTGGGAAGGTTTTGAATAAGCATTCTTGCTTAATGTCTCAGTTCCATGGGAGGAGAGAAAGTCGGCACATACTGACTTCTGCTTCTACAGTTTGGTTGTAAGGTGCAGGAGAGGTAGAATTGCACCTAGAAGGGCCAAGGTTTAGTTGGAAAAAGAACAATAAAAATTACTAAGGCAATTACCTAAGTATGCATGTACCTTTTCAATACTAGGTAGACTTTGGCTTATTTAAATACTGCGGAGAAAGGGCTGTCTGTTAAGTTAGAGTGTAGCTGAGCAGAGAATGCTTCTCTTGCTACCAAGATGACTCAAAATCTCATGTGGGTTCTGAAGTTTTGTGGGGCATCTTTTGTCTCTGACCTTGGTTTCCTCATTTGTAAAATGAAGACAGTGTTAGATTTCTCCTATGGGGTTGTGATCTGTGGAAGGCTTAGACATTAAATCCTTTTACAGGGTAAAGCTGGGTGGTCAGAGGGTTGTATTACCCTTGTTTCATTGAATGACATGGCCGCTGGCAGCAGCCTGTCTGCTTGATGGAGCTGGGCAAACACAAGGAATCAACAGGCTTGTGTGCCAGCACAAGAAAGAATGCTCGATTTGTGGGAGGATTGTAAACTCTGGAGACAGAGGAAATGACGTTCAAGCTTATCCTTGTCATTTACCAGCTGTGGAAACTTTGTGAGTTGTTTATTGTTTCAGTGGTTAGTTTTCTAATTGGAAAAAGGAGAACAATAACAACTACTTTGTACCACATTGAATAAATAACATTTATAAGGTGTCCGGCGCCTAGTAGGCGCTTAATGGATGGAAGTCATTAAGATGAATTTCAAATGTACTCAGGACCTTTTAATATAGAAGTTTACAAGCACAGCATATCCTGACCATCCTGTCTGTGTCAAATACTGTGCATGGTTTCCAACACACTTAATGCTTTGAGAATTAAAATAATACTCAAGCTGAGATTATTTTTTCTTTCCACATGTGGTTTCTCATGCCTCTACATGTGTGGCTTGGGTGTTGGATTCCATTCAGTTATTATGCAACAGCCTGATGTTCCAAAGATGCTGTGTTGGACAGAGAGGTCCATTTAAAACACACACAAGTAACATCAAGTCAGATCCATGTCGGCGCAGGAGATGAACTTGGCCAGATGTTCTCTGCCTCTCACAGACTGACTCACAGGTGGCCTGTAGTATTGTAGCAATGGCTCAGAGGCTAAGTATTCTCCCAGCTGAGTTCTCCATCGTGGCCAGGTCAGGGTTACGGCACAGCTCCAGATTTATGAGCTCCTGGAAAGGATGAGTGTAGATGGAGAAATTCTAGCACTAGCTTTAGTAAGAGGATAGGTCAGGAGTTGCAGAGAACTGTCACTGCCTGACTTATTATATAGTGTTATACTTCTCCACAACTGCACGTGGTAGCTGACCCCCGTCATCTCCTATGACCCCCTCATACTCTCCATGTGGCATCTGACCCCCTCCCATCCACTCCTATTCCTCCCTCTAATTAGTCCCTCAGGTAGAACTTATCCTTGAAGTGCTCACCTCGCTCATGATATTTGTTGAAAATCTTTTCTTTTGTCTACTATTCCACACAGCTATGAATTCTACAGAGCCACACATATTCTGTACTGAAGTCGTAAGATTAAGGTTGTCCTGGCTTTCTTTCCCTCAGCAGTCATGACCACAATCTTGTCCAAAATGAGTTTTATGTCTTTGATGTGCCATTCAGAGATGTCGTATGCTGTTTAACTGAGTGATTGGGTCGTCCCAAACCTTTTTTTTTTTTTACCTTGGTCATAAGGAAAAGAGACAACCGCTAATGTGAATGGCTTATTTTTCATTGGATATAGAACTCAATTTCTATAACATGCAGATCCACTCTTTGGACATGATTGTGTCCATTTCTGCCCCTTTCTAGCATATAAGTCCTCAGCCTCTGTGCTAGAAACAGCTGTTGGCAATTTAGTAATGAGTCTTTACTTTAATTAATCAACTGAAGAACACGTGGGAGGTCTACATTTACTGTGTCAAAATTTTGACACAAGCATGCATGCAGGAAAATCAGACATACCCAGAAAAATCCAGATGCTTTTTGACAGCATTCAAGAAGTAATCAGAAATTTGTGCATTAGAAATACATAACTGCCTCTGCATAGGTAATGTATGTATCTCTTATCCTTTTAAAAAAGATATATGCTGTAGTTACCAGAATAACAGTTCATTACAGAATATTGTACTGTTGTACAATAACACAAGTACAGAATAATGTGTTTGGGAAGAAAAACAAAATTCACAGATGTCAGACCTGAAAAATTCTAACTTAGAGAAGGAGATCTCAGAGGAGTGTGAGGCTTCCCATCCTGTTTCCAGTAAGTGGAAACACATGGAGAAGTCTTATCCTGGCGTTGTGATAAGCAGGGGATGAGCTTGCTGTGAGTAGCATGTTCCATCCAGTGGGAGAACAAGGAAGATACAAGCCTGATGTGCTTTCGGTTCTCTGGATTTTGTTCTCTCTTTGTTGTTGCTTTTATTTTTCTGTAATGGTCTGATAGGATGCAGGAAGATATTTGAAGTTTTCTTTTTTAATGTCTATTGAGACTTTCTTTGTGTCTGAGTATATGGTCAATTTTGGAGAAAGTTCTGTCAGCTGTTTCAAAGAAAGTATATTTTTTAGTGTTTGGGTGGAGTGTTCTGTAAATATCTGTTAGATTCATTGGTTCAGGATGCCAACACCAGTATTTCTCTGCTTTTGTTTTCATCTAAATGGCATGTCCATTGGTGAGGATAGGATACAGATGTCTCCCACCATCAGTTGTGTGAGGGTCCATATGTAATGTGTGATTTAAGCTGTAGCAGTGTTTCTTTTAAAATGTGGGTGCTCTTGTATTTAGGACATACATGTTAAGAATTGAAATGTCATCTTGGTGGATTTTTCCTTTGATGAGTATGTAGTGTTCCTCCTCAAAGAGATTTTTACCAAGTTGCTCTCTGACCTTGATATATGCACTATGACACACACTGTGAAAGGATTGGTATTGACTCAGGGCCCCCAAGACCAAGTTCTCAGAATAAACAAGATTTATTTTACCCCAGAGGGCAGAGGACAAGGAGAAGGGACAAAGACAGGAACAGAGAAAGAGGGAGAAGGGGAAGGGAACAAGGGAGAGGGGGTAAGGGGTATTGCCCTGGAAGTGGGGATGGGTGGAAGGAGGGAAGACTGCCTCTGAAGAGAGAAGGGACAGACATAGTACATAGGAAAGTGATGGTTTATAAAGTGGCAGTTTATAAAGGTAAGGAGGAAAACTCCATGTTAAAATGAGGTTTTAATTTTAATTGGGCATATTAATTAGGTAAGTCAAAGTGGGCTTTTGATTGCTGGACTTCAATACTTTGATAGCTGGACCTTGGTAGTCAGGCTCAGGAGGAGGAGGAGAAAAAGGAGGAGGAGGAGGAGGAAGTGGCCAAATAAAGGAATAGACCTTGGTGGCTAGCTTTAGGAATGTAATCTAAGGGGTTTTAGCAAGGCAGGGGAAGTGGGGGAGAAGGGCAAGGCCTGCCAGAGACACGTTTGCCATGTTCTGGATGGTTAGAGTCCCTTCACATACCACATGTTTGTGTAAAGATATCAAATTTAAAAAAATAAATTAAGATAGAATAGAGAAAATAAGTAGATATAGCATAGTGCTCTCTCTCTTTCTCTCTCTCTCTCTCTCTCTCTCTCTCTCTCTCTCTCTCTCTCTAAGTTTAACATGAGTCCATAAGTGATTGAAAAACTGGACAAAATCAAAGCAATACAGGAGCAGCGGATCAGTAGAATCTACATGCAGAGTGGTGACAACCTCCTCCTCTCTCTCTTTCTTTGTTCATGAAGGAAAAAGTCAGATCTTCTAGGTGTTTGGTTGGTAACAGTCCTCTAGGGATCTGGATGGGTGTCTTTTTCTTCTGTTTCCTTTATGGATTTCCCTTGTTAGCATACCACTGCTGACAGAGTCTTCCTCAGCAGCTGCCTTCTACAGAATATGCTGAAGTTGCCTGGCAGCTCCCAAGATGAGAGCAATCAGCTTCACAGACTGCAGCTTGTGCACCTGCACTTGGTCCAGGACAGGACATGGGGGGAGGAGGCAGTGGGTCCATGGCCAGGCTTATAGAGTTTAGAAGCCAGCCACTGAGGTTTCCATTGAGTGCTATGCTTGGAACAAAAACAGGGTATATAAGTATATAAATAAATAAGTCTTTGCTTACTACAGTTATGTCGCCTTATAATGTACTGGGCTCCTGGGAGTGTGTGACGGCTTCTTATATAAAGACTAATGACCTAACTTACACAGCAAGCAGAGAGAACACAGAGCAGTCTGCTCCCTAGCCAGACTTTGCGTTAACAGTGGGTGGGAAGGCAATTTTGAGTCTAGGATTAGCAGCGATTTCTGAAGGAATGTACCCAGAAACATCACTAACTTTTATTCCAAATAGGGAATTCAGCTGTTACCTGAAATCTGAGGGCATTTGTTCTGTGAGTGAAGAGTTCACAAGTAAACTAACTGAGCATGGTGTAGCCCAGCTGTCAAGGCAAGGGAAACCTGGTGTCAGCTCCAAGGAGTCTTCAGGAAAAATGCCAACACAGGAGTACTCTGATTCTGTTGCCACAAGGAGTACACTCTAAAATTTAGACGAGGGATTGAGATGAAGAGGAGCACTGGCAAGCTGAAGGGGACTCTGAAAAAGTGTCAGAATGGTGTGGGCTCCTATCTGGAAGGCAAAGTTGTGTTTTCACAGGAGAAAGGAGAAAAGGCAAAGGTTAAGTTCTTCCAGCAGCTGGAGATTTTGTTAACTCTGAACCAGTGTCAAGTTCTGCTTCCTAGGGGTAAGTCACATGGTGCCCTTGGAAATGAGAGGGAAATGAGAAGGAACCACTACTAGGAAGGAATTGCCAGCGACTGCATTTCAACAGAATAGCAGGGGTGAGGATGGGGAGTAGTGGCAGTGGTAGAGCTGCTATGGGAAGGCAAGGAGGAGGAGGAGCTGGAAGAGGAGGAGCTGGAAGAGGAAGAGAGAAGAAGAGAGAAAAAAACCAGCAACAGCAGAAAGGAGAGAAGGGGAAACTAAAAGGGAGAGGTAGGAGGAAGGAAGAGACAAAGGGAGGCAGAGGCAGATAGCAGAGGAGGGGGTTCTAGGAAGAATATAATTACTCAAAAAGGGAGAGGAAGAAACTTTCATAATTGAAGAGTTAAGACACTTATTCCCAAAGGGCTATGAAAAGACACATAGGTGTACATCATGTAACCTTCCACTTGGCCAACAGGAGGATAGAACTCTACTAAAAGGGGCACCTCTAGCAGACTACAGCAAGTACTACTCTAAAAAGCTCAACGGTAGCCCTACAGTCAGTAACATCCTATATACTGTATTTGGTTCCTGAATCCGATTTTTAACTAGCTGCCCGTAGCACTCTACTTAGAATTAAAAACATGTTCCCAAGTTGGTTGTAGGGATTTGTTCCCAGTAGGAATTGTTTCTTCCTATTCAAAGCTCTCATGAATGGACTGCTTGGTATAGGCTGCTTTTGTTATGTTAAAAAATTTCCATTTCTCGTGTTTTTGTAAAATAATGATGCTTGCAATTGCTGCCCCAGGTGCTAGTTGCATGCTCTCTTTCCTGCCCCCTTCCGTCACTGACACTAGTGGACAGAGTCTCCTGTTCAGTATGGCGCTCCTGTTCCTTGGGCCTGTGGCAACCCTGACTTTTACCTGACTGAGCCTCTCCACATCCCACTCATGGCAAATGCCACTGTTGGGCACAAAGGTAGGCGAGGGGATTGTAGCAGTGGATAAGACACCATCCTTGCCCATCAGTTGCTCATGGTCTTGTCAAGGAATGGGACAAGCAAACTGCTGGGCTAGGTATTGCTTCACAGCAAAGGAACTGGCGAAGAGCTCTAAAGAGCTACAAGGGATGTCAAGGTAGTGAATTAGTGATAAACAGAGTGGGGAGAGAGTGACATGTGACACAGTATAGACGTTTTAGTGAGCAGGACACAGTTAAGGATGGCAAGGCATAGTAAAGACAGCAGCTAACTTAAGCAATGCTAGAGTCAGTCAGTGATGGGTCTATGTTCCATTCAGTCTCTGTCCAGTCACTCAATCCATTATGGTTTACATAAAGCAAGAGAATTAAGGAAACAGAAAGATTTTACATTTCTTCATGAGGAGAACACAGATAGGCAAGTTGCAAGGAATAAGTTGAAACAGCAGGTCACAACTGACCCATAGCCAGGGTGTCTCACATCCCTGTCATCTCCAGACCTTGCTCCCAGGACACCAGGCATCTAAATGTCTAGTTAACTTGGCTTCCTCGTTGACTGAAGCATAATTGAAGAAAACTGATGGGGTATTCAGCAATGAGGAAATGAGTCAGAGACTATGCAAAAGAGAGCTAGATGCTCGAGCAATTTCCTTAAATGAGATATGAAAGAGAATCTTGAAAAGGAGTGGATTTCGACTAGACTTTATATTTCGCACTGATAAACAATGCTGGTGGTGTGGGCCTGGTAGAGTGTTAGGGCATTAGTAGCCATAATCTAATTGAGTTTCTACAAAGTCTCTCTGACCCAGAAATGAAAAATGAGAGTGTTCGATTTCTGCAGAATCAATTTAAAAAAAACTGTAGCAAATAATAGATGTAAGAGGATGTGCGAAGTGCGTTATAAGTGGGAAGGAATGAAAAACAGAACAGGGGATGTGCTCAGAGATAAGCTGACCATGGCAGAGGTCCCACTCACAGCTTAGCAGCAAAGGTACTGATGGGTCTGGATGAGGCTAAGAGAAAATAATAATAATAATAATAATAATAATAATAATAGTAATAGTAATTTTAGGGGAGAAATATTAAACATCTGGGCCATATAATATTAAAAAGAGGCAAAATTTTAAAAATTGATTGTTTCTCCTTTTTTTTAAAAAAATCACATTTTCTTGTTTGGTAGACTATGCCTTGCCTAAGGGCGTGGAGGAGAATAGAGAGTCCTGAGCCTTCTGTGTCCTCTCCAGACAGACCAGAGCTGTCCCTGTCTCCGTCTCTGTGCACAGCCGTACTGTTGGAAGAGTGGCTTTTACATTTTGGGTTCTGCTCCTCCTCTGAGGTTATGGAGAGAAGGGAGTGCTGCCAGTCAGTATGGCTGAGGTACTTGACACCGAAGGAGAAACAGAGAGGACTGCTCTTTCTGACCATATACTTGGGGCCAGTACAGACTCTTGACGCTGTGCCCTTTGGCTCAAGTGATTCCTTTTCTTGGGCCAACCAGTGTGCTTCCTGGATCAACAGCCTGAGCTGCCCTTGGGATCTGGCTAGAAACACAGGGTTTTCAACCCTTGTCTCGCCACACATGCTCATTATTTATCAGATACACAAAGAAACTGAGACTTGACTAGAAACAGGGCACACCAGGCCATAGACACATCTGTGAATAGGCAAAATTTAAATTCAGATCTGCCTTGGCTCTGCCTCTGCCATAATGTCATATTCTCTAAACATCACACTGTTCCAATTTGATCTGGGAGATCCTGCTTCATTCTTTTGGAAGTCTACTAGATCCTAAATTGAATTCTGTTTGCCACCTCTATTTTTTTTTTTTAAACTGCCTCCTGCTGAGGGGTGTGTGTGTGCGCGCCGTGTGTGTGGCATGTATTTGAAAGAGAAAGGGGATGGGGAGGAGGAGAGAGGTATCTTTGAAGGCCAATACTTGCTATGCAATCTGTGCATTATTTGGCAAAAGTCTGAGACTTATTTCTCCTGTTTCTGACATATTATGGCCATTCTAATTATTTACTGCTTGTCCTTCCAACATTACTTAGGTTGTGGTTTCCTGTTTTCATCTTTAGTTACCAGCCCTCCACCTCCTGCTTCTCTTTTTTCCCCATTCTCCTATTCTCTTACTCATACTCAGGGGTTTCCTCAGATGAATTCTAACATACAGCTTTATTCCTGGCCTTTCTCCCAAGCGCTGAGCTCGCTTAGGTGTCTTATTAGATATTTAGCACCACCACAGCTCATATGTGCCCCAAAGTTCATTTATTCCTTTCTTGACTTCCCTAGACAATGCCATTCTTTAGCTCTTGCCTTCTCAGAAGAAACCAGGCCTCTTCTTTTTCGTCTTTTACACTCTGTGTCCAGTCAATCTCTGTGACCCTGGAATTCTTATTGTATCTCTAGATTTGGTCTTTAGTGATATTCTCCAGCATCTTCAAAAGGCTACTGAAGGACAGGCTAGATTATTCTCTTTTAAATTTCTCCATTCATGTAACTCAGCACTTTGTACATTACAGATGCTAAAATCTGTTTAGTGAATATACAGAGAAACTATGGGGAATAAAAGTTAGGCAACAATCATTCTTATTGGAAGAGAAAAGAAATAGCATATACTCTAAAGGTAAGTTAAAATAATTTATTGACAGTCAAGGTGACTATTAAAATACTAGCTGAATTATTAGCCCCAAAGGATCAAGAGAACAGGGACCAGGAAGACTTATCAAATAACAAATCAAAGAACGGTCCCCATAGCCTCCTGTTAAGAGGCAGAGATATTTCAACATCTCAGGAATCAAGTACTACAACCTTTTATGAGACTAGAAAATCATTGCAGGTTTCATAAATTTCCCGCTTCTCATTGTTCCAAAGGCTTAATTTAGGATGAGTTACTCCATAAATCTAGGCAAAGATGACTAATGATTATAATAACAATATCATAAATTATATAGTGCTTTCTTCCCAAGGAAAACTGTATCTAATTTATCCTCCCAACATCCCTTATTGGACACAAGGACCAGGGATCATTGCTTCCATATTTCAGATACTTGGTTAGATAGGGGAGCCTATAGGCTGTGCTCTGTGCCACATGGAGGCTCTGCTGCATTTTCTTGTCCAATACACTGACTTCCAAGCAGATTATCACCTCCTCTTTCCTGTTACCAGGCATTGGTACATTGTCTTTCAGTGCAGTGACTACCCCACATCCCACCTTGAACATTACAAGCAGAAAGGTCTATAACTTACTCATTGTGCATCTTGTCAAAGACACTCAGAGATCAGAATCAAAGAGGAATACAAAGGTAGAAAAACATGAAAATTGAATTTTGATCTTTACTGATAATAATTATAGTGATGTTTAATTTTTACTCTTTTAACAGAGGCCTAGAGTTATGTAACTATGTGTATTCTTTCATGCATGTTATTTATTTCTGATAATTCAGTCTATTCTTTTATTTTGATTATATTCATTTATGTAGCTATAATGAAACCAGAAACAATGTGTACTATTGAAGTGGCTTCAGTCATTTTTATCAAATTATAAAAGATAGATATTAAACATAAAGTGAATGGTTTAATTCAAATGCTAAGGTAAATGACAGAATAACACATGCCTATAATTCATATTACATTTATTGTTTGCTTGTTAAATCCATCATCTTCTGGAATTTTAAACAGAATTTCAGAATATTTTATTTAGAATCCTTACCAATGAGTTAACCTATAAACAATTGTATTAATAATTATTGAAGAATACTAAAACATAGTACTTCATAATTAAAAAATACTATCCTAAGGATTCAAATTATATTATGTGCATTATTTAAGAGGACTGTGTAGTGTAGTAAGGAGTAGAACACTAATATTCTAGCTTCATAGACATAGTTGTTAATGCTCTATTCATCCATCGGTCCTTCCTATAAACATTTGCTGCTTGTTGGGCATTGTATCAGGAGCTGCAGGGTGCTGTCATGAGCAAATCATAGTTCAATAAAATATTAAAAAGAGATAGAACCCAAATCTAAGAAGTGCACAATCCAAGGCGTGCCTGTAGATTTTGAGTTATTACAAAGTAAAAGAACAGAGAGGGACACTGAAGAGTCCAAGATGGACCTCTAATAGAGAGCCAGCTACTGTGAGATTAAAGGGGAAGGGTTAGGCTGAGTAGCCAGGAAAGGAATCAGTACAGGTGAGCCAAAAATATGCAGATGTAAATATGCAAAGCAGAGTGTGACCTGAGATCACTGAAAAGAATGAGTTTACAAAATGAGGTGAGGAAGGATGGTCCATCTGCCCATTGCCTAGATGATCTAAGGCAAAATGAGGTGAGGAAGGATAGACCATCTGCTCATTGGCTATAGGTGACCTAAGACAAAATGAGGTGAGGAAGGATGGACCATCTGCCCATTGCTTAGATGACCTAAGAAGTTGTTAAGCTCGAGGGAAAACTACCAAATGGTTTGAAGCAGAGGAATGGCTAGAAACAAAATTTTGTTATGGAATGTTGGAGTGATGTTATGGAATGGATTTAGGGAGCCCCTGAGCTACCCCTTCTGAGGAAATATCAGGGTGGTCACCATTGAGTATGGCATATCTGGAGTGCATTTTAGAGTCATATCAGGACCAAGAGCTGGCCTGGAATAGCTAAGGTTGGGGAGGGTTGAAGGAGAGCAGGATGCTTGTCATGAATGGATCCATGATAATAGTTAGCCTCACTCCCTGAGCTAAAGAAATGAAGTGCATTTCACTCACATTTAGTTCTTATATTAAAGGGAAATATACTTGAAGTGATTATCATCAGACATTCACCATTTATCTTACCATACAAATATTTGTAATGAGTATATATATGAAAAAAATATATATATCTTCATATACATATGCAAAATTTTCCAGCTTACTTTCTTAAAGATGCAAGAACCTTATCATTTGGAAGGACCAACTCCTATCTCAGTGATCCTAGAATGACTCCTTGATATGTATGCAGCCTACATTTCACTTGCTCAATGCCAGTCATGATATTTTATTTGGAAATATAACAGAAACCACTAATCCTTGACATCCTCCTCAAGTGAAAATTGGAATCGTTATTCTTTAAATACTTGCATGCAAATGTATGTGTATGTATGTATTTTTGTATTTTACTGCTGAGAAATGAATGCTGAGAAATTCGTTTAATTTATGTCATTCTCTTGGGAGACTTCAGCTTGTACTCAATATTAATAGTGTTTTAACAATGGTAACTATACATACAGAGCCATTTTTCTATGTGCTGATCATTGTACTAGTTTCTGGAGACAGCGCTATGGCAAAGAGCTGAAATCCATGCTCAAGTCTGTATCCAGAGTTCATGTTTGACATACTTCTTATACTTTCATTCATGCATTTAGGGGATGTCATACAGTTAAGGCCAAGACTGTTTCTGGACTTGGGTGTATAGTATTGAGCAAAACAGACAAAAAACCCTACCTTCATGAGTTATAGAGTAAAATAATAAAAAGAGATAGAGAAGTATATAGTGTGCTATAAAATAGTAAATACTGTGGAGAGAATTGATTTTACAGGGTGAGCCTCACTAGGGGAGCAGTATTTGAGCTGAGATTTCATCGAAATGAGGGATAAGGTCTGTGACAATAGAAAGCAAGAGTGTTCATGAAGGAAGATCAGGAAGAAGGCTCTCCTCAGGAGCTGCCAGGCTTCTGTTAAGTCAGACAAGGATAACAGTGTGGAGAGTGAGGATATGGTGTTATTCAGGTAGCAAAACCAAAAGTCAGACATGCTCATAGAACCCTTTAAGAAAGGCAAGGCCTTTTTAATTTTATTACTTACCTTTTTTTTTCATTTTTCCCATTTTTTTCAAATTTCATACACGAATATTATATTCAAATCATTTCTATTCCACCTTCTCCCCTCCAACTTCTCTCATGTTCCCTTTACTACCTTTCAAATTTGTGATCTTTTCTTTTCTTCTTTATTATTGCTCCCTTTCCTCTTTCTTCATCTCCCCTTCCGTTTTTCTCCTCGCCCATCCCTCTGTATGTGTAACTAGTATCTGCTGAGTGCGTTCAGTGTTTGCTTGTGTTTATACGTGGTTTCGGATCACTTGGCATTGGATAACCAGTTAGGTGGCCCATTCATGGGAAGACTGAGTCTTCTCCCTCTAGTAGCCGTTAGTTGCTTGTAGCTCTTCGTCTCACGTGTGAACTTCCTAAGATTTTCCTCCATCCACTGTGGAATGCCAACTTGTGTTGTCAACATGCAAGTCTGGTTTAGGGGATTACACTGTTAAGATTTCATGGATGTAGTAGCTTGCTGTCACACATAGAGGACAATGTCCTGGTCTCAATCTCTCCTTCTGCTCCTCTGTAGATCCCTAGGTGTAGAGCTGTGCTATAGATGTGTCAGTTGGGACTGGACACCCACGGTCAGTTACTATGTTCATTTTAACCAATTGTGCATCTCTGTGATGGTCTCTGTCTGCTGAAAAGAGAGGCTTCTTTGACAGGTGAGAGCCATATTCATCTGTGAATATAAGGATAGGCTTTTTTGTTTAAACAGCCCAGACTGGTCTCTAACAAGATCCCTCTCCTTTGTCACTTCAATTCTGGATGTACCACTATTCCTAGCTTCATATATTTAAACATATATTTAAACAAACATGCTTTAATATAATAGCTACAAACCTATAACTCTTGTAGAAGAATGCTGTTTTTCATGTATGATGGTCAATATTGACGGTCAACTTGGTAGGAACTAGAATTACCTAGTAGAAAAACTTTTGAGTGTGTCTGAGATGGAGTTTGAATTGAGGTGAGAAGATCTACCCTAAATGTGGGTTGTACCATCTCATGGGCTGGGGCTCAAAGTATATAAAAAGGGGAGAGCTGAGCACATTATCCCTTACTTCTCTGCTTCCTGACCATGGATGTGATGTGACCAGCTGCCTCAAGCAGCTCCTACCATGTCCCCCTGTCATGACAGACTGTCTCTCAAAGTGTGACCCAAGAAGCCTTCCTTCCTTAGCTGCTCTCATCAGGCACTTTGTCACAGGACAAGAAGTGTAACTAGTTCCTGTGTTTCCAGGATGGAAGCCCAACTCACACTGGGCATAGTGTCTCAGAGATCAGACAAACAGCAGCACTGCTGCTCTCTGAGAACGTCTGAGGAAGCCACTGGAAAACTCACAAAATCAGGGCTGGGATGAAATATTGGTAAAATAGAGTGGTTTGGATTTATTGTTTTTTTTTCAGCTGGTCCTTAAATCCATTTTTCTAATAGTGCTTTCGGCATTCCTTCTGAAACTTGAATTATGCATGAATAGCCCTGGGATGGGTTGAAATGCAGGAT
Organism: Mastomys natalensis; assembly: GCA_021653895.1. Taxonomy (NCBI): domain Eukaryota; kingdom Metazoa; phylum Chordata; class Mammalia; order Rodentia; family Muridae; genus Mastomys; species Mastomys natalensis. The sequence goes on from JAJTUV010000140.1 coordinate 38,364, forward strand.
TCATCTGGGGGAAGATCAGGAGGGGTGGCACCCACCTGCCTAACAGCTTTCCCTACTGTAGAACCACTGGCCTCTGCTCTTTATCCTGGGAAACAATGCTACAGTTTGTGGGAGGTTTCCCTACCTGCCTTCTCGCTGTAACTTGGATCTTCATCAAAACCCTAAATTAATTGATTCAGATATTATTATTTTCATTGACAAATGATGCAATCACACCTCAAAGGGGTGAGGTAACCTTCTCATATACCCAAATCACAGAGCTATGACTTCAATTTAGCTCCTTGGCTTCTGGACAGCAGCTGCTTCATGGCTTTTAAACTCTCATCTATAAAAAAGCACATGCTAATTAGTGTTTTTGGCTGGTGCACATCTACACACACACACACACACACACACACACACACACACACACATCACACGGCTGCAGTTGGGAAGGAGTGATAAGACCCCTTGAAGCTGCAGCTGCCTGGGGGCCAGCTTGGCAGCAGTCTCTGGAAACGATCCAGCTACTGTAGCACGCTCTGGAAAGTTGCCTATCTTCCACGCTCTGCCCACCCCACCACAGATGTGAGCCTTTTTCTTTACGTTTACTCTGCACATGAGCTAAACTACGTTTCACCCACCTCTGAGATAATCTGCTCCTGTGTTGCTTCCCAAGTCAGAAAGCTATTTATTGTGATGCTGGAAAAGATTGTTCTTCTCACTCAAGGAAAGCACTGCTCTCGGGGAGAGAGCCTGAGCATTCTGGGAAAGGAAAAAAAAAAAAGTCTTTGAAGCATTTCCAACCAAATCCTTGGAGAGGTAAACATATTTTCAGCTGTAGGATTCCAGGTTAAATAAGTGTGTCCCCCACTTGTTTACAAAGCATCATAGCAGCTGTTAGGCGCTCCTGCCCCCACTGGACAGAAGAGGCATTTGGAGGAGATGCCAGGCCTCCCATACAGTCTGCTCCCTTGCAGCCCTGGGGGAAGAACTCATCCTCATCAGCCACCAGCAGTGCAGGAGCTTGGGGTACTAGGATGCAGCTGAGACAGGGCTGGCTTCTCTGGCTCCGTGTCGTGTGCTCTTCTTATTAATGTTTAAAAGAATCACATTCCCTCTCCATTTTTTTTCTAATATGGAGGTGAAAAAAAGTCACCTCTCCATATTTTCTGCTGGCTATCCATTTCCCAGTGGTGCACCTGCTGTAGGATACAGTGCTCTGAATTTCTTAGGTAACGAGCCATTTCCTTCCACTTGCAGTGGCTTATGTTGGCTTCCTTCTGCTTATCTGCTCCTACATAAAAAGACAGTTTGTGTCCTGCATTGTCTGTGACGTCCTCCTTGGACATGCCACGGCACAGTGAACACCTGCTTTCCTAATCCTATAATGCAAAGTGTTCTCACAATGTGTGAACCACGATCTTGAGAATGCTATTGGTGAGAAAAGTAAATAGCTGCTATTTATGGTATGGATGCTGTTTGTTTTACATTGTAAAAGGCGTGTCGATGAGTTGTCCCATTCATCCCCAAGAAGAGTCTGGCAGGCACAGTTATCATGTGGAGATGAGAAATCCGAGGGTCTGGAGAGATGGCATCGTTGGTAATATGCTTGCTCAGGAATCATGAAGTTCTGAGTTCAGATGCCCAACACCAGTATAAAAATGTCAGCAATGGTGTCCCATGTTATAAACCCAGTGTGAGGGGAAGTGGGAGTGTTGGCAGAAGCAAAAGGATTCCTGGGGCACGGTGAGCAGTAAGTCTAGCCAATTCATGAGCCCTAGGTTCTCTGAGAAATCCAGACTCAAAAAAATATAGTATAGAGTGATAGAGGAAGATATGCAATGTTAACCTCTGGCCTACACACACACACACACACACCATACACACATGCATGGGCATACACATGCATATACTACACATGAACACATATACACACAAGCACATGAACATGGCCATACCCATGCAATGCAGCATTATACATACGTGAAAACTGAGGCATAGAAGATTAAGACGGTGCCAAAAATTATAACCTGGAATTAGGTGTGTGTGTGTGTGTGTTGGGGGTGGGTGCTTATATTATCTTTTAATAGGCTATGAAAATTCCTCTTCTATTATGGCAGCCTGTGGTAGATATAATTATTTAATTAAGACCATCATATGGTTCATGGTCAAGGCAATATGAATCTCATAGCAAGCCACATGTGAAACATAATAATAATATAATAATACCTGGGCTCATCTTTGCCCTGATAAGGTTGAAACTGTCTAAGAAGAAGCGGTACAGAAGGGAGCAGGGCTGAGCAAAGGGCCTGCTGAAGCCGAATTCTAATGATAGCTTTGAGCCTTGGATCAGTGGGTTTTGTTTCTAGATTTTTTTTTTTTATATCTAGGAACAAACACATTCTTTATTTTATACTCTATTTTGGAATTAGATATTTTTCTTCATGTAATCAAATAAGCCCTGACCATTGTAACACATTGGAACAAACATTACAACTAACATTAAAGGTGAAGAACATGACCCTTCTTTGGAAAAGCAGTTGTTTGAGCAAGATTATGTGCAGGGTTGTTCTCTCTGTCTCTCTCTGTCTCTGTCTTTCTCTCTCTCTCTCTCTCTCTCCCTCTTTCTCTCCTTATCTCTCTCTCTCTGTCTTTCTCTCTCTGTCCCTCCCTCTCTCCATCCCCACTGGTACAGTGCTGCCCAGCAGTATCTCCTATGATGAGGGTGTTCTAGAAATTGTCTAGATCTGCTCTTTCAGTCAGGTCACCAGTGCCACACGTGCCCTGAATCCTTGCAATGTGACAGCATGACCCAAGGATGGTCTTTCTGTTTTATTTCTCCTTGTTTTACTTATAGGCACATGTGGACCTAGACATGGATTAGACACCACAGAGCCTGACCTTCTGTACTTCACGGATGAATACTGCTACAATGGCAGTTGGGGTAATTCAGTGAAATTGTAGCCATGGTTTGGGGCGGGTTTCTGGGATCCTGTGGCTCTTTGTGTGATTCAAAGCCCATGAATTTTTCATGTGTGAGGCTCAGAGAGGGGAATAACTTGCTTACCCACCTCATTGTTTTCTAGAACAGTGTCAAGGGAAGAAAACCTCTCTTACTGTATAAATGTGTCTGCCTGCTCTGGTATATCTTTAGATGAGAAGAACTCTGGGACTGAGTTGCTGCTGGAACTCTTCAGGGCTAGGTCAGGCTCACAGCTGTAGAAATGACTATATAAAACAGAACCACAGTATCTAGTCTTGGTCCTGTCTGTCTTGTAATTCTTAATTAAAGTTTATGGAAAGAAGGTAGAGGTGGCTTTAATTTTACAGGCCATGCAGACTTTGAAGTCAGGCTGACTGAGCCTTACCCTACTAATCATTTATTGCATTTAAGACACCAGTTGACCATTTATGCTGTTTAAGTGCCATTACTATGGCTGAAAAAAATGGAGAGTGTCTATGATCCAGCATCTCTGTGAGTACTAGGTGAGCCCTTATATGTATAGGGATTAGCAATGTACCCATCTCATTGCTCCATGAAAGTCCACTGACAATGGTTCACAGCAATGTTGATAGAATAGAGGACACTACCACATTGTTGATACTGGAAGAGTTTTCACACTGGGATTCCTGATAGCCTGGAGCAGCATTGCAGTGTGCAATCTGGCCAAATGACTCACAGAAGTTCTTCTTCACAAATGATTTAGTTTCAAATGAAGCACATGGAGATCTTTGACCAAAAGTCATGAGTATGCCTGGCAGAATTATTGCTTTTCACTTTCTGACACCCTAGGATACAGGGTCTAGAGTTACCTTCTTGTGACCTCTGGTTTAAACATGTTTCCTGGTGCCTAAGTATGGTGGCTACCTCAGTAATTTGTTTGCAGGAGGTTAACCTTCTCTCCAACATCCACACAATCTCCGTCTTTTCCACATCCCATGGCGGGTGCAGGTGCTGAGAAAGTAGATGTCATTTGAGAATACATGGTTTGATTAGTTGACAAAACTTCTCCTGTTTTTATTCTCTTCTCACAAGGGTAATATTTCTATGTTCAAGAAATCATTTAAGGACCGGATATGCATGAGATGGCTAGATTCCATTAGAGGAAGAGGTGGTTTTGTGGGATAACATTGCCACATTTGAGTCCCACAGATTGTCATCCAATTTTGTGCAGACTCCTCTAGAATACTAACTTCAAAGTGAAAGAAAAACTTTTCAGCTCGTACTGCCAGGAATCAGGTTGGATGATAACTCTCTCTCTAACATGCAACCATGGAAACAGCTCATCCTGCACACATCACTGTGACTGTTCCTCAGGTCATACCTACGTGGATGTTGGACACCCAGAGCAATTTACATGATCTTAAGGGACTGTTTGCAGTACTTTAGGAACATATGAATTTACAAGATCGCAACAACTTAAAAAGGGTCTCAAAGCTTATTTCTAAAATTTACTACTGTTGTGCTGCTGTTTCCTTTTGGGTGGATGTGACCGTACTTTGAATCAAAGCATCTATGATGTCCTGTACAAGACTCTCGTGATACCAGGCCTCCTGAAATTATTTAAAGAGATGACCCATTGACTGTGGGCTTAGACTTCTCACTCTTTTCATGAGTCCTGCATCTTCCTATAAGGAGCCCTAATAACTTAATTGTTTCACCAAGCTGCTCTTTGATTGGATCCTGTTCTGTCTGTGCCCTCTCTATCTGGGTCAAATAGACATTTCTTTATGTCTCCCTAAGAAGTCACAGAATAGTTGGGTTGTGACTGTTAACGAATGACTGTGGGCCCAAGCCCCAACTTTCTCATGTCAACATCTGTTCAGATTTCATCACAGGTGACTGGAGCATTCAACTGCAGTAACTCAAAAGTGACAAATGAAGGGAAGCTAATTCCTTATACATCAGCAGATATTTATTGAATTGCATGACCCATGGCTTGCATGTGGTAGTCCGGATAACAGTGATACTTCTGTGACTTACGTCATCCCCATCCTGTTCCTCTGCAATAAGTACAGGTGTATCCCCTGTGGAGAAGAGTAGATTGCCTCAAGGGATCCATGGATAGATAAATTCTCATTTCTGAACTACAGCCCTCATTTCTGTGCGAATGAATGAATTGGAAACTGATATCATGAACTAAAGTGGGGATGAAGAGACTGGAAGTTGGACATCTTCAGCTCTTTTCTCCTCATGTAGAACATGGAGAGGCCTGCCGAGCATCTGGGTTACAAGGTCATTTTCATTCCTGAAGTTAGAGGGAATCTGAGACCAAGGTACAATACCACCAGGGAGTAGTGCTCTGGGAGAGAGCAGGAAGCAAGAAGAGGTCAGAAAAGAGTCTTTGCTTGGCCACAACTAGGAATGACCTTAAAGTGGGCCCCTTTGGCATACAGAATGAAGCACTAGAATCAGGGATACTAAGAGTCCTCTTGGCCCAGTTCCTCACTTCAGGAACCTGTGTGGGTCAGAAATGATGATCATTTTATTTCATATTTCTTAGCACTCTGGTTAGTGTGTATAATTTAGCCTGCTAATGATTTCCACATTTTTCAGCTGCTTTAGCCTGGGGCATCTTTATCCCACAGGAAGAACGAAAGTCAAAGCCTATGATTTGATTCTTTTCAGAAACCATAACCCTTGAGTGCAGGCTCAGGGCCCATGCTGTCCTGTTTATTCCTGCTGGCATGTCACAAGCCCTGGATGAGGGAGATACATGGTCTGAAGTGTTAGTGGAGTCAGATGTGCTCAGGGGAAACAGTCTGGCTGACTCATAACAGATTCCCAGCTCTCTTGGCGGTCCTCCAGAAATCATGTCTGCTAGGATTTCGGCAACAGATCTGATAGTCACTGATTTGGAGAACTTGTAAGCTGCTTGTGGATTTGTAGGGATGGTGCCGACTCCAGACTCAAATTCCCACTGACATTCATGGACTGAAAATGTACAGAGAGATGTACTGAGATCTTACCTGTGAACTGTGTGTGTTTGCACATGTACAAAGATGTGTGCATGTGTATGTAAGAGAGAAAGAGAAAGGGGGGAGAAAAGGAAGAAAGGAAGACACTGTGCATGATATGAAATGAATTTACAATGGCAAACACTGGACAGCCTGTAAATGGGTGTTTTGGTTGCATTGGGAAAGAAGTTGGAGCAGATGAAAATCCTTAATGGTTTTCCTAACACAGAACACAACATGACTTTATATGACATTTCTCTAAAACATAGCATACTATCTAAAGGCCAATGTTCAACTTGAAAATTGAGAGAAGCAAGATTAGGCAGGTTATAAGACTTAGGACAGTTGATAAAAGCTACAGATTCATTTCACTTATTTTGTGCTGAGGAAAATCAGGTAAACTCTTTTTGGTAGATGGAGATTATTTTACAGACCTCTCCTTTCTGGAGTGTAAATGACTTCTATATCTTTAACTTATTCAATGATGCACATTTTACAGAGCCTCACTCTTAAACAGACACAGAGCACACGTTTTCATTTGTGTTTGCCGCAACATTCATGTTGTAGAATTGCTGTCATGTGGATCTGAGATGCCCAAGGCCATGTATCAAAAGCCTGATCATTAGCCTGTGGTGGTAGTAGAAGGCACCACAGCCTTTAGAAGGTGTTGCCTAGTAGAAGAAGATGATGTCATTGTAGGTGTATGCCATTGTCAAGGATGTACCCTTGAGGGGATAATGACACCCTGAATCCTTCTCTGACTCTTTACTTTTTGACCGTTCTGAGGTAAGCCATTCTATCTGCCGCATTCTTCCTAGTGTGGTGTTCTGTCTCACTGGCAAGTCCGAAGAGATTAGGTCAAATGAACATGGATTGAGACTGCTGAAACCATGAGTCAATATAATTTTTTTCTTCTTACAATTTGGCTAGCTCATATATTTTTTCATAGTGACTGAAAACTGACTAACAAAAGTAGATAACTTGTGAACCTAGGAGGACAGAAAATAACTGGCTGTTTGTACCTCTACAAAAGTGAAGGCAGATGTCTTGGAGCCTAGAGATGTTAGGTACCACTGTAGCTAAAGTTATGGATGGCTGCCTGCTGCCTTGTATAGTTAATAGTACCTGCTTGAACTGCTGAGCCATCTCTGTAGCACCTTTGCTTATTTGTTTAGTGACAATTCTAAAGGAATAAAGAGAAAAGAATAATAATACCTAGTGACTAATTTTTGAGGCCCAGTAAAAATGGCGCTCTTGTTTAAAATGTCACCAGAGAGCAAAGTCAAGCATGAAACCCTTCCAAGTATACACAGCCCTGTGTGACTATGAGGCCATATGCCAGTGAAGCAACTATACTTTCTATGTTTCTCCAGAGTCTAGCTCCAGGTTGTCCACTCATGCTCTCTGGAACATGTAAGTCATCTTTCCATCACTACAACAAACACAAGAGATGAAGAACTTAGAAGAAAAGATTTGTTTTAGCTCTCAGTTTTACAGATTTTAGTCTGTGGCTGATTCAGTTCTCTTACTTTGGGCTCTTGGTGGCATACCATGACAGGAACATGTGGTGGAATATATAGAGAAGAAGAAGGGCCAGGGTCCCACTAATACTGGTGAGGGTATACCCACAACCACTTGGAGACTTTTTACTAGACCCCACTGTATACAGTTTCTAATATCTTCCAAAAGCATTAAACTGGGGACAATGCTTTTAATGCTTGGGTTTTCAGAGAACATTCCAGTTTCAAACTGTAGCAAACCTCGGAGTCTCTCTTTGGGTTCTTTTGTCTTTTCCCCAAAGCTGCTTTCTTTGGTTCTATTCTGAAGGAGTTTCCTGGATTGTCAACACCCAGTATGGCCTTTTCTTAAGGTATAAAAAAATTTGCTAATTACTTCAGACCATCTTTTATTCCTTTCCAAAAGGTTTCTTTCTGGCTTGATGAGTGAGAGTCAATAGTCCTTGTCTACTCACAGGTGAAGACATTTGCCAATGTATAGTTTTGCCCTCTCATCATAGATGGTGACAGTGGGCCAGTTGTGCCACTTGGGCCACAAATCAAATATAGCCAACTCTTGGCAGTCAGGTATGATATTGTTTTCTCTGCCCTCCTTACAAGCAAGTGGTCAGAACTGTAATTACTCCTGATGGCAGGTGGCAGGTCTACATCACATCTTGACATTAACTTTGTGTTAGTTTTCTTTTTTCTTTTCCTCCTCCTCCTTCATTTTTTTTTTCTTTACAGCTGCCAGTATGCTCAATCAAATACCTGTCTGTCATCCCAATCAGACAGGTCTTAATGTCTCTGCATTACAGAGGAGGACCTCAGTTGCCTTCTAGCCCGTTTATTATGGTCCCAGTGTAGCATTTTATCACACATTCCTTACACATAGCCTCCTCTCCACCACCACGGAAATCTTCCAAGTTGGCAGCGTTAGTGTCTACTGCCATTAATCTTCACTAGGCTGGGATCACGGGGCAGGGGATGATTTATTGCAATTACCTGTTCTAGTGCAGAGCTCAGGTGAGCTGGGCTCAGATGCATTTACTAAGCTCTCTTCCATTCTTCCTCTGCCAAGGAGTTAAAAAAAAAGTGTCTGCTGTTTCTAGGTGGATCTGCTTTCATTTAGCCCCTCAATGTTACTTAATTAACGAGGAAGTGGAGAAATAGATGTAGATAGTAGTGGGGTTATGCATTTACTTGGTGACGGCTGGCTGTTCAAAGCCAGAATTGACACTGACATGTGACAGTCCATTTAATTTCTTTGTTGTTTCTGCATTTTAAGAAACATCCAAAGGAAATTCGAAATTGCACTTACCTGACACTTGCTGCACCATCTGTTCCAGGTGATTAAAACCAATCTGCATATAGCCTTGTGTTTCATTTCCAATTTCTCGCTCCCTGGGATGGCGGGGGCAATGCATGGAGTGGGGATAATGTGTGCTTCAGTTCTGCAAGGGAGGGAGGAAGAAGGGGTGGGGGGTCTGGGGATAAAAGGGGAGAAGAGAGCTTCAATGTAAACTCTGAAGCAGAAATGAGTCTGTTCCTAAATGGGGCCATTGTTTTGCCATGACTCACTTGGATGGCAAGTTCCTGCCTGCTTGGTTTAAAAAAGCCTCAATATTCTCACATCCTTGGCCTGGTGGAAAAGTGATAATATTCAGGAGACATAAATGAGAGATAAATGAAATTAAAAATGTTTTAGTTGCCTCCTCCTCCTCCTCCTCCTCTCCTCCTCCTCCTCCTCCTCCTCCTCCTTCTTCTTCTTCTTCTTCTTCTTCTTCTTCTTCATGATTGCATCTAGGACCCAATTCACTCGTAAATTTTATACAATCTCTGAAAGACACTATTTGGTGTCAATTATGAATGATAAATCATTTGTTTCCTTCTGTCTGAGTGAGAGTTGAGCTCCATGAATTTTAAAAGATTCTCTCTGAGTTCTCATGACCCAAACAAAAGACAATATAGGGATTGTGGTCTCCTAAGGGGAGAACAGAGTAAGAAAAGGAGCTGCTCCATCATGATTCCTGTAAGTGTCCATATAACCTTAGCATCTATTTCTATCTCTGCCCATGTCACATAGTCTCAGTTTCTCATTCAGTCTGCTCATGGGTTTCAGAGAATGGGGATACTGGCATTCAGCATAACTCATGCCCACCTTTATCTCAGTATTGATGGGAATCCATTCCCCTTGTATTCTGTCACCAACACGGGCTTTCTGGGGTAAGGCTGTAAAGAGTCTGACATTTGTCAGAGGATCTAGATTTAGCAGCCATTCCATTCTCTTATTCTCCTGGGTTTTCCTGCCGCCCAGATCAGCATTTTGACAGTACATCTTTCAGGAAATATCTGGGAAAGGAAGAAGTTTTGAAAATGTGTGGCTCAGGATGATTGATTGCCTGGCAAACTTGAATCACTGAATTTAAAGTTTTATACAAAGACTATTCTTTCATGTATTCTTAGGACATGGTAGCAGGGAGAACATATTTCCTTGGAGCTTACGAAGTAGTTAAGGATCACTAAGTTCTGTGGGAAGGAAAAGGCAATTATAGCAGGGAGAAGTTTCTATATTAAGCTTGGGAGATGGAGATTTACAGAGTTAAGTGGTTTGCCTCAGATTGCTCACCTAAGTAGAGAGGTTGGCACACGGCACCAAAGGCTGGTTAGGCTGCATTAAGCCAAACTCCTGATATCAGGCCTAAGCCAGTCTAAAGAAAGTGTGTGAGTCAAAAGACAGATCTCATGCTTTTGTGAGGTGACAGTGTTGGGATCTGAGGCTGATTTTTGTTTTATTTCTTTGTTAGGCAGTAATATACTGCAAGCCCTAAGGTTTTGGAGCGCAACCTCCATCACAGCCAATGACCAGCTTGGTGTTTAGGCCCTTCTTTAAGTGTTCATGCATTCGTGAATATAATTCCTTACAGGGCAAGGGACTGTGTGAGGTCAGGTCTTTAAAACCTTCTGCCACATGCTTGGACCAGGAAAACCACAGCCGTTCCCTGCTTTTAATTGTGCAAGGGAAACAGGTAAGCAAGTAAATAACCAGAGTCCATGGTTCCTTTACTGAATATTCCAATATATGTACAAGCCATATCAGAGTATCAAAGGAAAACAAACACATAGTTTTATAATAACCCCTTCAGCTTCCTGCTTAATTTAAGCATTAAGTTAAAAGAGCTAAATCAGAGAGTTTGAAAATTTTTCTATTTGGTTTTCTTTCTTTTCTCTTTTGAAAAACAAAATAACAACAGGAAAAACAGCAACAATAATAAAACAGAATCTGGGCCTGCTTTGGAGGTTAGAAGAGTCTGGTATTGTTTTCAGTGGGCAGCGGAACTTTTAAACACTAATTGTAAATGATCATTCTTTACCCCTCAACTATGGGATTTCTCTGTGTTTAAGAAGTGTGTTATTCTAAACGTGTTTGCCAGTAATTGCAAAGCTTCTGATGTGCCTTGTGCCCATGACTCGGTCTCAGCATTGGTGATAGAGAAACAGCAGAGTTATGTGATAAGCATTAGTGCTAAAACATAAAACGGGACTCAGGGGTTCCTGTTGTCATCTATGTGTGGACTGTGCCCCATCAGCAAACAGCCACAGGTCTGAGCATACTTAGGAATAGACTCTGGGAAGTTTCCCATGTCCTTTTCCCTCTTGTAATTCAGTTTCCTTATGCAGGGGGTGGGAGTACTGGGATATCAACTCAGGTCTGCAAGAGGAGTCCATACTCTTCACCATTTGAGCCTTCACTTCAGCCCTGTGAGTCATTAAAATATTAAGACTCACTGGTAATGGAAGGAGGGGGTATAGTATCATCAAAGCAGCACACAAGTAATAATAACATAGATTTAGACTTATAATATTATTCCCATGTTGGTTTGAGTGGAAGTGTCAAACGACTCAATCATTTGAAGAGATCACACTATAAATATCACAGCAATAGGTAGCTCAGAATCTTTTGCTCTAATAATATTTTCTTTTTTTCTATACCTATGACAGAAATGATGTTGGAGACAGGGCTCTCTGTGTGACCATGTCTTCTAAATCACTTTTTGATAATTTGAAGAAAATAAAGGAATTCATTGTCATTTTTGTTGTTGTTGTTGTTTAAATCTGAAGTTAATTTCTTAAGCAAAACAGTGTTGTTGGTTTTTCCAGTGATCAGTGTAGTGCATTGAACATTGGTGATTCCTTTGAGCAATGCAGTTTTGACATCAATTTTGTCACAGGAAAAAAGAAAAAGAGAAACTCAAAAAAAAAAAAATCAAATCCTTTTGCCTTATAAATGGTGGTGCTGCTGGAAAAGGTTGAGGCACAAATCAAGGAAACCAAGGAACGATACAAGTAAAGAGAAGCCAAAGTAAAGGATTCCAGAATAAAGACATCAACAGTGAGAGTTGTTGCTTGCTCAGAAGTACCCTAGATCATGTGTGAACCTGGCAAACCAGAACATACAGACAACTTACAGTTTTTGTTTTACTTGCACAGGTTCTTAAGCCTTTAGGAGGTTTTAATCTAAACTCTTCTCCTGGGGTGTCCTAAGATGGCTAATGGTTCAGAGAGCTACAAACATACCTTTGGATTTCATAGCTGGTATTTACTAATTGGGAAATTTCATGTAAAATTTATACGTTTGAGTTTGCTTAAAATTTGGAAATTCAGGCACCACCACACCTGCTTTCCTGCCAGTAACAGTCATGGATGAGTAATCCAGACCGTCATTCGGAGGTAGACCCTCTAATTGTAGCTGGTCCTCAGCAGGGCAATTTTACAAGATGGGTCACTTGCTGTTCATCTTGGTACTTGTTTTTATTGATTTTCTGTTATATTGTTTTCTTTTATCTTACCTTTTCCATGTATTACTCATAAATATTGCTTGAGGCTTATTAATTCACAAATAATAAATATATCCTATAGAAGTTTAGAGATAATGTATCGAACCAAGAAGAATATCCATTCTATAAAATTTAGGTTTTATGAGTACTAGGAAAATAACTATAAATGCCATTTAGTTGTGTCTAGCTCAGTTACATTTTCTAAACCCCAAAGGGACTCAAAACATATGGGGACAAGTATAGGGAGAATCCTAAGCATGGCACATGTTACAATGGAATAGCTAGATAGTTTACTCGAATATTTATCTAAATACACATCTTGCTTTCAGATATAAAACTGAAACTATTTGTGTCTTACAGTCATTGAATATAATCTATCAAGTCTGGGACATACTTTATCAAAGAGACACTGCTGTATTATCTTTCAAGCTTTTATATCCAAAGAAGTGAAGTTCTCTGTAGACTTTGCCCTTGGCTTTTCTCTTCCAAAGTGTTTAATCTCCACTCTGGGGCTGGAGCTGGGGAATGGGGGGATCTTCCTAGTTGTGAGCACTTGGGCAACTCATTCTCTCCGCCTCTCTGGCCCTCACTTTTCCACCTCCTGGCAGTGCTGAGCGAATGAAGGGAGGCAACATAAACAAGTCACCCAACCTTATGCCTTACACTGAAAGCAACCCAATGTATTCTTGTCTGCTTCCTCTTGCTTTCACACAACAGACTGTGCGCTACATGAATGAGAGCTAAATGACTTGTACGTGCAGGAAGTGGCATGGGATGACATGCAACGCTTCTGAGTAAAGTAAAAAAAATGAAACCGCCGAGAATTCTCAGTCTGTGTATTTAGTCAGCACTCACTGTGGAAGGAGCGACAACAACGTGACAAGCTTGCTGCAAACCCCCAAATTAATTATGATATCCAGTAGAGGGTAGACCGGGAGTGTATTTCCGGAGGAGTGTACCTGGGATCAGAAGAGAGGCTCCCCCGAGAAACTGATGATTGTAACGCGATGTCAAATCAAAGTCATAAGTCCAAAACAAGTTCGAGAAATGGCTCATTTGCCTTATCCCAAAGCTTTAGACTTTTCACTTACTTATCTTTATTTGTTCAGTCTTTACTTTGTAAAGTACCTTGCTCAGCTCTGACTCTGTTCCCCTGTTAAATCTCTGCTGATATTTAGTTGCCAAAGTATCAGCATTAGAAGGTGGGTGGCAAGTCACGATGGCAGAGTTCACATGAGTGAGATTCTTCCCCTTAAGGAATAGGTGCAAAGAATGGCCTTGTCCCTCCAACTACAAGAATACAAAAAAGACCATTATAGGAACAGAGCACACCCTCTACAGATGCTGAAATTTCTGGCACCTTGATTTTGGATTTCACAGTTTCTAAGAATCTGAATCCATTTACGTCCCTTAGAAATTACTCAGTGTAAGGTATTTTGGCGTAGGATCCCAAATGAAATAAAACACTGGACAAGTATTGTGCAGGCTGAGTATTCACTGCTGCATAAGAGAGCTATGTAGAGCTTACAATATTAAAGGGACACACAATAACAAGAAGCTTTAGAGCACACACACGTGCACAATGCACTTGCACACACACACATGTGCACTTACAGATCATCTTTTTAAAAAAGAAATCAGGTATTTAAGCCAGCAAGATTCACCCTAGTGAGTATGTGAACGGCAAGGAGGCTATCCTATAACCAGGAGCCTGAAAGCATTTATTAGAGGAGGTATTACACAGGACCACTCTACAGTAGATACCCTTTATACAAATAAACTGTGCTGAGCAGGGAAGAAGATGAAATTCTGAGCAGAGATGGTGGGATTGAGTCTGGCCATATGGTCAGTGCCACAGCAGGCAAGCCTGTCAGAGGCAGGCACTTTGGGAATGCAGGCGAAAGGGAATTGTCCTGAAAGAAGCACATGCGTTCTGCCACGAGGAAATGAGGGCAGAGAGCTGTGGGCAAGACTCCGCTCAGTGACTGACACTTGTGCTGATTGGAGACAACACTGGATGCTGAATCCTGACTACGCAAAGTTGATTAGGATGGATAGGAGCCTTCTAATGCCCTAAAAACATTCCATTCAGGGCAATCCTTATTCATCCAAAGTGCCATGTACAAGATTGGCTTCTGTTTAGCAACGAATGCCACTAAATGTATGTAACTGATTAAACACATATAAATAGACCTTGTGAGAGAGTCTTCTTTCTCTAACCAAACATCTCTGTATCTATTAAAGACACGTTGGTTATATGAACATTATAGGCTGGATGGATCCCAGGGAAAGAAAATACAATGTTAGAACTTTGTGTTCTGTATGTCATATTGTTAGCAGGACATGGGGACAGCCGAGAATCATGATGAAAGACATGGCCATCATCTTCCCATTCTATCAGCAAGGTACAAACATGGCATTATGACAAGAGACTTGGCCACTGGTTGTCTCTCAAGTGTCCATCATGCTGTCTGTGTTCAGCACTGGAGATGCAGCCAATTAACAGAACTATAAAGGAATGTGCATATTAGGTTTTCTAAAGTATGTCATTTACTTGTAATAAAAGATACACCTTGGGTATAATGCAGTCCATTCTGACTTTTTAACATTAAAAGCAGGAAAATGTGTAGATTATTAAGGGCTTCCTGCCACCCCTTTCCCCAACCACTGTGCCAGACAACAGTCTTTTCAAGACAAATCACTAGCCTCTAAGATTCTTGAGCTACCCCAAAAGGCCTAGCATGGTTAGCAAATTAGTCTCTCATGTTCACACATAATTATGTACATATATTATAATCTTTTAATGTTCTATTGCAAGGATTACCTAAATTTTTTTTATACAGAAGAGTAATTATCACAGTTATGGTTGCATTATAACATATACAAATGATCATAATGTCATGTAAAAATAAGTATCACTAGAAACTCTTGTCTCTAATAGGAAATGAATATTATGTAACAAGATATTTTATGACATAGTAGTGGATTAATTTCCTCATAACATCATATGAACATTTGGTAAAATTAAATCAACCCTTTAGTAGTGATACTGGTTTAAAAAAAACTTGGCTAAATATATTTTGTTATATTAAAATATGTAATCTCTGGTATAGCTTCCTAGAGACCTAGTTTGTTTCCTACATAGATAGCAATGAGAAATTTAAATAAAATCTAGGTCCTTCCTCTCCCTGTACTTAGAAGTTTGCCTTATGTGGTTTTTGATGGTGAAGCAGCTATTGTGCTGTGATTTTCTCCTGTGATGTCTCAGAGGTCTTTCAGGAGTGAACCCAAGGGAGATGAGTTAGGTGTGATGTAAAGACACCAAGTGGCCATGACTGGGCTTCTGGGCTTCTGGGCTTCTGGGCTTCTTGGCTTCAGGATGCCCTTTGGTAGGATGAACATGTCCCTGTTCTATTATGACCCTGGGGTGTGGGTTGATGCTTTGGTACTCTTGGATGGTAAACATTTGCTGACTCTCGCTTTTATGTACATTTTCCTTTCGGTAGAGAAGATGTCTGTCATAATTGTTTTTTATATTTATACTTTCACAGTTCTGGGGTCAAATCTAAGGTCATATACAAGTCATAGGAATATCTTGTCACTAAGATACAGTTTTCTTTTTCTTTTCATGCTCTCTTTCTCCCCCCCACCCCGTGTGTGTGTGTGTGTGTGTGTGTGTGTGTATGTGTGCGGTATGCATGTGTGTGTGTTGTTATGCATGTGTGTGTATGGTATGCGTGTGTGTGTGTGTGTGTGTGTACATATGCACATGTGTGTAGAGTCCTCATGCTAACATCAGGAGTCTTCCATCATTCTCCTTCTTATTCAGTGAGGCAAACTTGACAACATACATGCCTTTCAAGATTGTCTAATCTAGCTATCAGCTTGCTCTGCCATCTCCTGTCTCCTCCACCCAAGGACTGGGATTACAGGTGAGCTATCACACCCACCCAGCATCCATACGCATGTTGCTGCCTGCACATTTGTAAAGAACACTTTATTCATCAAGCCATCTTCAAGGCTCCTGAGTCCTCTAGCTTTAGGTAACTTATTTTGAGGCCCACACCCTGAAGAATTCACAACTGGCAGAGTCTTGTTCCCTGGGCTGTCTCGGTACCAGCTGTGTAGTCCAGACTGGACTCAGAGTCTAGATGCCTCCACTTCTTCTTTGCAAGTACTGAGATTACAAAAGAGAGTGTAATTTCCTACTTACAACATCTTTCTGAATCTTTTGTTATTTTGCGTTGTTTTATCAAGTATTAGCAGATCACCTAACACTAAGTCTATTATTCAATCCTACATGCTATGTCTACCTAAAACCCTTATAAACTCGGTAGGGTAGTCTAAGTCAACTTCAGTGTATTGTTTTGTAAATATATATTCACATATGAGAGTCTTACATATCCATCCCAAAAAATTTTCATCTCTCTCTCTCTTTCTCTGTATATGTTGTGTGTGTGTGTGTGTGTATATATATATATATATATATATATATATACTAAATTTGTAAACAAACACAAAACAAAACCCAAACATACATGTCTTTTCTTTTAAAAAATTATGTTTTTATTTTATTTTTTATTTCTCTATGTGTCTGAGTGTTTTGTCTTCAAGAAAGTAAGTGCTTGAATGAATGCTATGCCCAAGAAGCCAGAAGGTGATTCTGGATCCCCTGGAAATGGACTTATACACAGTACTATTGTAAGCCCCATTGGGTTGCTGGGGACAGAGCACTGGTCCTTTGGAAGAGCAATAAGTGCATTTAACCACGGATGCATCTCTCTTGCCCTAGAAAAGCCCATGTCTATTCTAAGTCATTGAAGCTATACATTTTTTTTCCAAGATGGGTCCTATAATGTAACCCTGGTTTTGCAGCAATCCTCCTGTCTAAATCTACTAGTTTCTGGGATTACAAACATGAGCTTTAACTTTGCCTCCACCCTCCCCCCCATCTCCCACTCAATCCTTCCTTCCCTCTGTCTCTCTCTTTCTTTCAGAGGGAAGTTTAGGAGTCTCTTAATGACTCTATCAGGGCTGTTTGCTAGCTGGGGCAGAACAATCAGCTGTGATTAACAGGAGACCTGAACCCCTGACATAAAACCTCTGCTTTACCGGGACAATTGGTACTGCTTAACTGGAACTGAGAAACTGATAGTGATTAAGAAGAGACCAGCAGCACTGAGATGAAATCTTCTGGGCAGTGTGTCCTGAGAGTTGGCACACAGAAGCTATATTCCAGAGGTGGCCAAAGTTATGTCTCCTTCTGGCAGGTTAACTCTGTAGTTTGTCACCCAGGTGGTACTGGTTTTGAAAGTATGAAGGAGTCATGGAGAACAGCCGAGTCTTGGCACTGTGAGAGGCCAGTAGAGGCCATTGGTGCAGGTGCAGTCTCAGCCTTAGTTGCCACTAAAGACCCAGAGTTAAAGGCTTAACACTATAAAAAGAGGCCAGGAGAGGCTATTGGTGAAAGCGTAGCCCCACCGCTAGAGAAGCAAAAAGCCCAGCATTTTGGAGATGCCAATACCTGAGAGAAACACCAGGAACAGCAGCAGTGGTGGAATGGAGTTGGGCCAAACTTAGAAGACAAGATGTGTGTGCTGCAGGGGGCGGAGCCAGGGAAGTGACTCAAGCCCCTTTGAGAAGGCCAGAAGATCCTGGGCATTCAGCTGTTTTACAGTTTTGGAGGTTGGTTTTGCTTTGATCTGACTGTGACTATGTCCTGTCTCTTCTCTATTGATAGAAGAAAGTACTTATTTTTAATTTTTTAGGAGCCCATAGTTGAGAGACTTTGGATTTTAAAAAAGAGACTTTGCACTTTTTAAGAAGGATAAACTTGAACTTTTAAAGTGTTTCAATTTGTAAGACTGTGGGACCTTATAGGTTTGTAAATGATTCTTGTTGTTTTATATGACTGTGTGATATTGGGGATGAACAAGAAAGGAAAGGTTGCGGCCTTACAGTGATTGATGTATTTCTGTGTCTAGTTGACAAGGGGTCAGGTGGGGCTCTTCATTCATTCTTCATTCCCAGCCTGAAACCTAGGAGTTCACTTCTCTTTTACTTGATTTAATAAAATTTGTATTTATGGGCGAGATGTAGCTTTGCATTCAGTTCAGGGTGTAGTGTGGAGCTCCCAAAGACGTTTGCTTCTTGGTTTGTGCTTGGAAAGTCACAAACATGTTGAAAGGCAGGACTATCAATAGCAAAGTCACCATTGTGCTAAGTGTAACTTGGGACTGGGAATGGCAGCAGAGTCTCCTAGTATGGAGTTTGCTAGAAACATAATCTTTTCACAAGATCTGCTTATTAAACTTTAAGAACCACTCAGATCAACAAAGAGTGTCAGAGAAACCCCTCTCTGGTGAGTTAAGTGTAGACTAGAGTTGAAGGGGGCAAGTCTGTTTGCTGAACACCTG
This sequence comes from Mastomys natalensis, assembly GCA_021653895.1. Taxonomy (NCBI): domain Eukaryota; kingdom Metazoa; phylum Chordata; class Mammalia; order Rodentia; family Muridae; genus Mastomys; species Mastomys natalensis. Next base: position 57,054 of record JAJTUV010000140.1, read on the forward strand.
TGCAGGGGAAGTGCTTTAGAAAAAAGGGTTACCTGGTCACCTCCAGTTGTTTAAAAGGCTTTGCTGCTCTTCTCTCTACACTCATTTTATGAATCTAGGGCAGACGAGAAGGCTAGGAAAATGTGATTTTAGCAACCTTTCCTAGAATCTTTTTTTTTTTTTTTATAGTCACAGATGTAAGTGGAAGAGATCAAGCAGAATCTTGGACAGCACACCCACTGAGGCCCCGCTGATCTTGTTGTCTGTTCCATTGCTATTTTTCTTGCTCTGGTCATTTCTCAGATGTCTCCATTTAGAGGTTTTTTTTTTTTTTTCCCTCAGTATCACTGCATGGTGTGCTAGAAAAGCATATCTAAGCATGTCTGCACAGTTAGGAAACTCTTCTGCAGTCTAAAGCTAGATGCCTAGTGTCATAGTGTCCTGTGAACAGGCATGCCTGTCCTCCTGTCTCTCAGCAGTCAGCACTTTAAGCATATGACTATCCAGGTCCATGTGAAAGAAGAATCCTACTTCTAAGAACAGCCAAGGCCTTTCCACCACCAGAATGTATCCAGTTGGAATCTTATTTCTCCATTCTGTGCAGCCTCTCAGTCCTCATCTTTAGCAGGACTTTAGGCATGGGCCTTTTGATATGGGTCAGGATAAGCTGATTTATTTTTTCTAATCATTTGTTACTTTCTGCTATTTGGCTAGCTTACCCTTGAGCATTTGGTGCTTCTGCTGAGATGGGATGTTTCTAAACACATTTATTTGGAAATTTGGAGAAAGCAAATTTTCTGGGTGGATTTTTACCTCGTTTTGAATTTCCCTGGAGCATTTGCATCGATTTGGTAATCCCATCAGCAAATTAATGAGGAAGAAGTATATCTGTACTGGAGACTTAAAAATACCTATAGATTCTCTTCATCTTTTTGTTTATATACCATAATATACACATTTTGGAATATGAATATTATTTTTTTGGTGAGAAAGGAAGAACTGAGCCAATGGGTATGAACATTTCTGCTTTATCTTCATTGCCCTCTCAATGTTATACCATTTACTGCAATTAAATAATCAGGCCATTCCTTCATGTTTCTTGCCATCTCCTTGTTTGAAATGCATCAAACTTTTGTTGTCCTTGGCACACCCCTTGAGAGTCAGCTGTCTAGACTTAGCCGAGCAGACACAGATCCTTCTGGTATACGCCTCTCCTTCATATGTGGTGACTGACACATTTTGATCAAGATCTTTGAGAATCTTCCTTCAGCTGAGAAATCTCTTTATAGTCACATCTGCTTTCTTGCCTGCCTCCCTTCTCTTCTCCCTTCAATGGCCATATTTAACTACTCCCTTTGTAAATTGGATTATAATTTCCCATCCACGGAATTTGATGCCAGTAGTGATGTACATTCAGGCATTTTGAATTCTGTGAATAAAAAAGTCAAGAATACACTTATTGATTATGGCCTTAGTTTCTTTTATTCATCACCACTTAAACTTATTGTCTACACAGCTTCCATATTGTAAACACAGTTTCCAGGGAAGGAGGCCTCAGTGAGGGAAGTGGAAATACAACAGTATTGCTGCTGGTAGACCTTTAAGAAGATGCAGACTCTAGTTAAGCCATGTTTCTCACTGCTAAAGTGTAGAGAAGGCCTAGACTGGGAGTTACTGGGGCAATGACTTCAGAGGCTCTCTTCTATGGTATGGGAGTTCCACAGGATTATTCCATCTCTTCAGGCCAAACCCTTTCATCAGTGAAGTCAAGAATTCACCATGGAAAGAAAAGCAGCTTCCATCATCTGATGGTGAGGAGCATGACAGACACAGTGTATGGTGGATCCACCTCTCTATGTATCATCTATCTATCTAGCTATCTATCTGTCATCACCATCACTTTATCTATCATCCATGTTTCACTATCTCTAAGAGAAGTTCTACAAAATAAGTTAGTATTATTTTCATTTTATTATTGGTGAAAAGAAACAGTATAGAAACAGTTAAGTAACACACTCATAGTGTAGCTCTATTCCAAACCAGTGCGTAGTAACATTGAAGTTTGTTCTCCAGATGTGTGATGACCCCATCCTTTAGCAATACCTACTTAGTCATAGCCCTTGACAAACTAGTCTCCACAGTCTTAGAAGCGTTGTATCCTAATGCACAAAGACACCACATCCACGCCGCCTCTGATAGTCCAATCAAATTTCTCTGTAATGTTGATGTCTTCATTCTTGGCTTTTTGTACATGTAAACAAAGTGCACAGATGTCTCTGAAGTCTCAAAACATGATGTTTCCCTATGATCTTGTTTTTCCTAATGTGGCTACCATTCCTCTGTGTCTCCTTTTCTATTCTTTGTCTCGATATTTTTGTCTGTGCCACAAGTTTCTTGTCCCCTTTAGGGATTAACACAGTTTCATTTTAGTAATTAAAATTGTCATGCTGATTTCTGAGCTCCAGTCTTTGATTTGATTAAAAAGGCTCTCTTCTCTCAGGGCATAGAAGTGTTCCCAGCAGGGGTCTAGAGCAGAATGCAGGGCTGTCATTTTTCTAGGTCTCCTTTCCCTCATACGAGTTCTTTAGGGTGAAACAGGAAAGGAGAGGAATGCTGTCTGTTGCTTTGTCTCTCTGTGGCAACATTCCTGTTTCAATAGCAAAGTGAGTTCAATCTTGATGGTTAATTTTGTGTCTCAATTTGATTAGACTATACCAAGTAGTTGTTTGATTAAACTCAAGTCTAGGTGGTGCTGTAAACATATTTTAAAGACAGAGTTAACACTTTCAATTAGTTGACTTCAAATCAGCAGACTACCCTCCATAATGTGGGTTGAAGCCTTAAAGGAAATGATGAAGGTTTCCCAGAGAAAGAATTCTGCCTGAAGATTGTGACACAGAAATTCTGCCTGGGTTTCAAGGCCTCAGGCTCAAGACAGAAACATTGACTGTGACCTTAACCTCCAGCCTGCTGACTTGCCCTACAGGTCTAGATTTGCTACTCTCAACCTCATGACCTTGTTCCTTATAATTATTCTCTCTCTTTTCTTCTGTAATCATATATTCCTTAGTTGTAGATGCATTAGCCAATTTTGTCATGGTATGAACATAATAACATGTATTTGGACAAACTGAGATGGTGACAAAGTCCCTGAACAATATAATTTTATGGGCTCTCTATTGTATGCATGTATCTCCATCATTGATTGAAATGTTACATGGTGAGATGTGCCTCTTATTGGTTAATATCTTACAGATTTTGTTTCTCTGTATAATACTGACTAATGTATCCCTCAGATGGTATGTATATGGAGAACTACAAATGCTCTGCTGAGATGCTGCAAGAGAATATTAGAACTTTTATTTCTCATGTGGAATTTTTTTTTAATATGAAAACTAAAATGATATAGCTTCACCAGTGTTTGCTAAGGAGATTGAAGCCAGAATTTTCCTTCAATCCACATATCATGTGGTCATATAGTAAGCATGAACTCTCATGATTTATGTGATAGAAAGAGAGATCAGCAGTGCTCAGAACTTGCTAGTGCTATATTAACAGTAGTATGTTTTGGCACTTTGCTGTTTATCTGTGGAAGATCAAATGTCTAGTATCTAAGTTTATTTATTTGGGCTCTGCCACTGAACTACAACCTCAAGTCATAGTATTACCTAAGTTTATATAAGCTTTCTCTGATACAATGAACAACTAGTTTGAATTAGTTTGCCAAGAATCCATGGGTAGATGAGTGTTAATAATACAATCAAAAATAAGCAAAGCAAAGGAAGTGGCTCTGTGTCCACTTTAAAAAACAACAACAACAACAATAACAAAAACCAAACAAACCCTGTAGTGTGTCTTCTTCTTAGTGTCATGTAAGGGATGAGATTAAGATCTTCCAGTCTATATGTAAAAAAGGATGACCAAAAGGTTTTCTTTTAAAGATTTATTTATTTTTATTTTATGCATATGAGTGTTTGCCTACATGTATGTATGTAGACCACATATGTAGACCACAGGCATGCCTGGTACCCACAGACGGCCAGAAGAGAGCATTGAGTCCCTAGAACTGGAGTTGTAGAATGTTATGAACTGGGTCGTTTGTGAGAACAGGAAGTATTCTTACCCACTAAGTCATCTTTCTAGCACCTCCACCTCCAATTTTCTAATTGCCAAGACTAATAGAAGTGTAGGATTGTACTCATACCTTAATTTAAGTGGGTGTCACTGTGTGGTCCCCTTCTACATATTCTGAGGGAAATAGTAGCAACATTAGCATCCTTGAATCTACTTCTTTCAACTGCCTCTTTTACACTTTGGTGTTATGTGAGTAGATGGAGAGAAGGAGGGAGCCATGATGGCGTCAGCGTTTTATAATGGTACATGAATATGTGAACTACAATATGAAAAGTTGTTGGTGATACTGGATTTGGGACGAGGTAGGTATGAGCTCCAAGGAAAAACTGAGGCAACCCTTGAGAATATATATTAACATATATGGAAGATTTGAGAACATGGATTTATCATCTTAGATTTTATGAACTGAGACACGTTGTCATAGTATGCAGAAGGGATTTATTACACTCACTCAAAATGCAGGTCTTAATCATTGAATGCTCTTATAAATAATAATACACAGTGAAGGGAAAGCATTGGTTCCAAAGGGGCGGCCACGAAAAGTGTGCAGCATTTTCTTTTAAGCAGACATTTTGCACAGATAGACTCACTTAGAAATTCTGTTGTTGCTTGTTCATGAATTTTATAAACCTGATATCTTTCTTTTTCCTTTTTTTTTTTTCCTGATTGAGTTTTTTACTAGCAAGACTGGAACTAGGGAGATCCTAAAATGGCAATGCCATTGTCAGGTTTTCACAGAGAGACACAAAGTTGTGGGCATTTCCTTATCCTGAAAACTTTGAGCCTACTATAAAGTAACATTTCAGAGCTGAAATCAAGACTGTCTTTTATTTTCCTTTGATCCACTCATGCTCCTTACTTACCCCTGCCGCGATGTCTAAGTACACAGCACTTGTATCCACGGAGGCTCTAGTACTGAATGACAAGAGGTGAAGGCTTTGACCCCATGGTTGCTAATCATTCAGAGTTCACCTTGCTTATTAGTAAAAATATGGGATAGGGAGAGAGAAGAGAGAGAGAGAGAGAGAGAGAGAGAGAGAGAGAGAGAGAGGCCAATCACATAGTACTATGAGGCAAAATATCTGATTACAGAGTCCAAAACTGCTTTGTGTATGTAATTTTTGAAGAGAAAAAAAATCACAAGCCAGCAGCAACGAAGTGCTTAGTGGGAGATTTCAGCTTCACCCTTGCAGCTTTTACATTTCAATCTGAGCAGCAGGGAGATTCTGCTGATCCTAGACTAAGGAATGTCAAGGAGGAAACGGTTTGCTTTTCCCCCCTTTCTGTGGGTGGTTATTCTTTAAAAACGAAGAGCCTTAAGTTTGGCTGAAATCCAAGGCATGTCACATAATCCTGATCTAGAGATATGCAGTGAGAATCCCCAGCCCCCAAATATTTGATTAGAGCATATGTAAATTGTCCCGTGTTCTTGGCATGGACTGAATCAGGAATGACAATGTAGATTATGATGTTCTTTTGCAATCAAAGGTTATTATTACTATTTTCCCCAAAGGAAGTAAAACTTATTTAGTCAAGACATCAGATGATTTTTGGTACATCAGATAATTCTACTTATGTTCAGTAAGGAAATAAATAATGAACAATGAATAGAACAGTTCATGACATTCTATAAATATCAGTTAGATTTTTTTTGAGATGTTAATAACATAGCTAACATTGAAGTACAGTTTGCTGAAAAACTATTAGCAATTTTCTTTTTTGGCCTCAACTTCTGAGAACTATAATGAGTGACTCTGAGCCATTTCAGAAGTGGAAATGTGTGTGAATTTCCTTGAGAAATATACTAGTTAAACCATAAAAGAGACAGACAGGTTTTCTGTAATTAGTTGACCAGGAATTTTAATATTTTATCTGGTATGTATTCAGCTCTGAAGAAGTAAAACTCACAGTCCTCCTATGCCTAAATGAAAGGCTTTTCAGAAGACACCTTCCCCTTGTCTGGTCCGATCCGGTAACATTCCAAATTCGAATAAGACTATGCTGGAAAGGCTTCTCTTGCAGTGTTAAAGACACACAGGAGTGTGTACTAAACAAGCAACATTGTTGTAATTTAACCCAATAGGAAAACAGCATAGCAGATTTGATTTAGCTTCTCTCTACAAAAACTTACTGTACATTTGGAGAGCAAATCTAGGCATACGATATATGACTGTCTCAAAATCATCAGTTTTCAAAATAAAAATTTCAATGAAATCTTTTTTTATTTGGCTCCAGATGTAGTTGAATTATTAAATTAAAAGCACTGCTTACCTGTAAGAATGAAGAGGGGAAGGGACAAAACTGGAAGGCAGACAAGAGCCAGCCTTGCCTGAAGAGGGAGATGCTCAGGCTGCCTCTTAACAGACAATAGAAAACTAATGAGGTAAAAAGTCTGGCAGGATTGTGATCTGATTGTCACAGATTAGACTAATGGCAATGAGGAGCAAAGAACAGGGAACCAGTCAGGATGACTGTGAGACACCTGCGGGTAATTGTCTTTCCAGGGATTGATTAGTTGGGCTTTGTTTTATGCACATTACAGCAGAGGGGATGACACAGGGCTTGGGGAAAGGTAGCATTTTGACCCTCACCTCTGTCCACTGCAGGACTGTCCTCTCACTCCTGAGCTTCTGTCTCGATGGATGTCCTAGGAAGCAGCTGTCCATGGAGCACTCTTTAAATCTAACAATTCTATTAGTAAGAATATCAAATTGCCAAGGCTGAAGCTGGATCTTCAGAAAGCAAGGCTTTAGCGGGAACGTTTTAGAGCACGTTATCTGGGCAGGTATGGGTTGCAATTCCTGACAGGATTCTAGCAGCTATTTTTGATTCATTCATTTTATTTTCTTTTCTTTGGAACCTTGATCAGATAATTCTGGGCATGTATTTTACTCAGAGCTCAAGTGAGGTCATTTTGTGTCCAATTGAGGATTTTGACTGGCCTAAGATAAGGGGACATACCTAATTCCTGAGGGCAACATCTATAAAACAAACTGATAAATAGCCCTCTCGGGAATAAGGGAAGTGGAAAAGAGGCAAGATCTGTGGGACTATGTTAGGACCTCACCTTTTTTGGGGGTTACCATTTGGGATGCAATAAAAATAAAATGCCTATTACTGTTATTAGATGAATACACCTTTTGTAACTTCTGGAAATTAATCACACATGTAAATACTTACCCCAAACCTTATTTTAAGTTCAGCTATATTCAGATTAAGTCTCTAATAATAATTTAATGCTAATGGAGACTCATAACCTGAGCAGGATCACAATGCGTGTTGGTCTCTATTTTTTAAGAAAAATGTGAATCCAAATTACTGAACTGCAGTTTGCACATAGTAGCTCCCCTTTGAGAGTAAGCTCTGAAAAGTTCATTTGGGGTTACAGCTACCACCATCACCAAGCAGAGCATGGCTCTTGCTCCTGCACATCATCTTCTTGCCTTGCATCCATTCCTCTGCTTCCTCCTCCAGATCCAGTGAACTACCCTTTTGTCTTCTGTGTTATGGTTGTATAGGTTTACCTGTTTCGGAGTATGGTGCACATAACAGCGTGTGCAGCCTTTGAGCCTGGCTTTCTGCATTTGGTATTGTGCATTTGAACTTCATTTACATTGTGTCTTTGTAGTTCATTTTTATAATTGCATTATGTTCTTATACAGATGGGTTTGCCTTTTACAAAGGAATACACCTGAACTAAGTATAGTGGCTCATGTCTGCAGTCTCAGAATTGTGGAGGCTGACACAGGAGGATTGCCACAAATCCCATGCTAGTTTGAGCTACAGAGAAAGATATTGTCTCAAAACAAATATATAAAGGAACAAAACAAGACAAAAAATATCACATATTGGACTGGTTGTTTCTTCCATCTTGGTTATGATGAATTTGAAAACAAGCAGACCCTTTCTCTCTTGTGGCTTTGGGACAATAAACCCTGGATGACACTCTTAAGTCTGGAAGGACCCAAGCTAAGAAGCTACATATGTGACTTTTTTTTTTTTTTTTATTACACTTGGGGATAATCCTGTCTTGAGAAGGTCTTGGAATTGAATTAGAAATCAAAATTCTAATGAGACCATGGATATATTTTTATTCTATAATAAATGTCTTTTTAATAACCTCTAACACTTAAGTTTTCCTGGACAAAAAGAGAAAGAAACACCCATGTATCAGTTTGAAAATAAGTATAAAGTAAATATATAGGTTATTAGCTGATTAAAACATTACATTCAGGGGTCTGGTGAGATGGCTTAGTGGATAAATATGTACAAGCATGGGCAACTGAGTTCAGATCCCCAGCACCTACTTAAAAGCAAGGTGCAACAATGCACACCTATAACTCCAGTGCAGTGCTGGAGACATCTCAAGGGCCCACTGGCTAGCCACTGTAGTAGAAATGGTGAGCTCTAGGTTCAGTGGGAGACCCTGGCTCAAAAGATAAGGGGGGAAAATAGAAGAAGATGCAATTTTTAACACACACAATTAAAAAAAAAAAGGAATGCTTTAAAAGTAATCATCCATGAATTTATTAAGCACTTTCAGTTATTTAAAGTACTTTATACTAATGTCCACAACCATCCTATAAGGTCCTAGGGAAGGGGAGATTTTGGTCATAATATAGGGAAGGAATCTGAAAATCCAAGGACAAGTGGGATCCCAGCATCAGATGTAATTGTAAGAAGAGCCCGAGACTCTCCATTCTGAACCTAGTGTGAACTGACAAGACCAAATTCTGATTGATGATGTTGAGCAGCAGTAAAGATCATCAGAGTTTAATATGTAGGGATGTAATAGCCAAACTCATATGAATATTCAGTCTCTTGTTAATTTATAAAGAATTGGGACTTAAAAAGGATGCAATCTCACCACGTTATTAGGTTAAGTCTCCTACAACAAACCAGCAAACAACGTATTGTAAATTAGGCCATTTTGGAATTCGTGCAATTTAAATGGTTGAGTTATTTTATGTTAGGAAAGTGACTGCACAATATTCATTAGCTAATTTTCATGATGTTTTTTTTTTTTTTTTTTTTTTTTTTTTTAACACATTGGGCCAAATTACACTCTCAGAGATGCTGACAGAATTTTAATTAACATAATAGGTCTAAATTCAGTCCTTTGTAGAGCTGCTTCATTTTGATTCAGGGAGGTGTTGAGCATTATAATTTCCCTCTTTGTAAGGAAGGAAAGCCAGTTTCTGAAGGCTGAATCATGCACTCACAACCTGAATGTGAATAAGCCCAACACAGGTGTGAGTTTTACAGAAGTGAAGTCTAAGCCCTAACTGTGGCGGGTGGTAGCAAATGAATGAGAGGCCCGCTCTCCTACTAAGTACCTTTGCTCCACTCTCTTCCCTAGCCCTTACCTGGTCTTTTGTCATTGCTGTTGTTTTGTAGAAGTTTAGAATCCTAGAAAAGACAAATATTTGAGTATGTTAAACCAATTTGTAAAACAGTTCTTTGTGAAATATTGTAAGAAAAATCACATGGTATTGTGTGTTTTTCCATGGCAGGTTGTCCCTCCAAAGTGTTGCAGAGACTGGCATTGTTAGTAGCCCCCGAGGGGAGAAAGCAATAGCATTCATAAAAAAGGGGTCTCAAAGAAGTCGGAGTTTATATACATATAAGTTTTACTCAGAGCATTGCAGTGATATGAACAACATGTTGTGACCATCACCTGTCTGAGCCATTTTGCTGTCTGCCAGCTTCAAGGATCATGTGTGATTGTGTAGCAGCATACAAACCAAATTCTAAGGTACCTTTAACATCTTACAGCTATTATCACTGGTCGTATGGATCTGTGGTTTAAGAAAGAACTATATTAGCAGGAGCAAGGGGGCACTCAGTACTCAACATAAGCAGCTGTTAATTAAAAAACTACAGTCATTTGTATTTTACTAAAAATGTTGATATGACTCTCAAAGAATTTTAAGGAAGACATTAAATCCTTTTCATCTCTCCATTTGATTTTTACACTTGCCACTTCCTTCCCTCTAAATAATGCCTACTCTCCCTTTTGAGTCCTATTAAGGATCATAAAAACCAATAAAATATCTTTTTCAGCAAAGCCAAAATGTATTTGAGGGAATTGGGGTTGATTAGGGAGATGCAATGCTAAATATTGCAGCAAATTAGTTCTGTTAAATATGGGGAGTTTGAGCGTTCTGTACATCTCTCTGCAATAAAATACATGGACACGTGCATGCTCACACATGAGACCCACTGACAGAGAGAGCTGCTGGCACCTATCCCTGGGTGTTTGATCACAGCCTTGATGTAACAGAAAGAATGAGTTGGCCAAGGATGGGAGGGTTTCCTATAAGAGCTGGAGACAGAAATGCAGTGTACGATATATTTCTTGTATTCAAGTCTGTCTTTTACTTTGTTTACACAACAAAGTTATTATGTTAATTATGTAGTAATATGCCGCCCCTGAGGAAGTTCCAATTGATAGCATCTACTTTAGGATGTAGATTGGGAGCCAATATGTGATTATTACTATTTCAAAATGATTTGATCACTATGACAATTTTTCCTTCAGAGGGAATTCTCTCTGGCTGTACAGCTTTGGTATGGATTTAACAGCACAGTGCATAAAAAATAATCAGAAGAGTTTGGGGGATTTAAAAAAAATCTTCTTCTCAAAGAATATCAATAAAATAATATTTTGGAATAGTGAGTCAAGACTAAGCTCTGTGTGTGTGTGCATGTGTACTCTTTCGCATGTGCATAAAGAAGTGTGGCTGAAAGCTCATGTTAATATGAATACAACCTCACTAGGGGGAGCTCTTGGCTGGCTGTTCAGTAGCCTGACCATTGTCTGTAGGAGACAATTTTTCTTTGTTTGAAAATTTACAAGTCATCAATGAAAATGCCACAAATACAGTAGACGTTTAGGGGGTGGTCACACCACTGGGTTTCAAATCTGAATTTAGGTGAGGAAGGGATGTCAGTTTCTTCCTTGGTCCCTTTCCCTAGCCATTCTTTACTATATCCCATCAGTTGACAGGTTTCAGAGCTGCTGCGAGTATTTCTCTTTGCCATAGGGCTTTCTGCAGTCTGCTTCTTCTGGAGTCTCTTCCCTGATACTTGGCAATAACAACGAAGAATTTGCAAAGACCAGGTACTCAGATCAATTAACTAAGCAACGATACAAATGTGATCATGGTACTGGACATTGCAGTGCTGGTTTAAAACTGGGAACTTTGGGATCAGAGATGCAGCCGATCCAAAGAATTATAGGGAGGGGTGTTAATCAACAGAAGAAATACAAATATTTGTAAAAATTTCTTAAGACAATTACTTTTGGAAGCAAAGCAAAATATGTCAGCTCTAAGGAACAGTGTGCTGACTGGACAATTCTCATTTTATTATCCTTATTCTGCAAAACTCCTCCCACCTCGTGTGTGTGTGTGTGTGTGTGTGTGTGTGTGTGTGTGTTGTGTGTGTATCTTTTTAAATCAGAGGAAAAAGAAATAAAGCCAAGTGCCTCTTTCCTACCATGTTCCTTTCCTTTTTTCTCTACTCTAATGACATTTGGCAGGCTCGGCTGTGTAATGCTTGACTGGTTTTATTGTTGTCTGCTCCCAGTGGGGAATAGTTGACACTGCTCTCTGTTTTCAATTGATATCCATTTTCAACAATATTGCTTTCTATTAGATTCCTGCACAGTTTGTGCCAAGCAAACTGAATATTTACTGGGCTGACCTCAAAGCCTTCAAATCAACAAACACTAGAATAAGCAAAAGTGTGCATTTTAAAGATCAAATGTTGCTGAACGCTCTTTACAAAATTATTATTTTTAAATGCACATGAACTGCAGATTAAATAATATTGCAGTATTGCTTCTCTTAACCCATTTTATTTATTTACTTTCACACATTAAATAATGGTATTGAATGTTAAAACATAGTTGTATATATTACTTAGTCAAGGATAGTAGCAATTCAGTATTTCCATATTTAGTAGACCCCCCTTTTATGCAATCAAACATTTTTGGTCCATTACCTTTTAGTGTAGACACAGTTTGTAATATCATATTGCATAGAGTAACTGAATTTGACAAAGCAGAAGATATGCAACCACTTCAAGGCTTCCTTAGTGCCAGGAGGTTCTGACAGAAGTGATGGTAGATTCTTTAACCATTGAAAGCCAAATAACCACTTAATAGCATGAATATTTCTAACATCTTTGCTTGTATGTGCTAACCAAAGTTGTCAGAATCTTAATCATACACACTGCCCATATATTATAGTGCACCAGGCTATAGGGGGCAGGTAGGAAATAGATACCTTTCAAATTTAGAGAAAATCAAGAACTAGAAAAGAGAGGGATTTCATATCTTTTTGAGAAGTATCTTGAAACTATTGTCATTTAGCCAAATGTGTCTAGTTATTATAAAAAAACAAAGCTTATTCTTTCACACTTAGGCTGAAGTGGAATGTAATAGGATATGTTTACGTAACATTCCTTGGGCAAGTTGAGGTAGCTATTGGCTACTCAAGCAAATCATCACAGGGCAGTTGCAATAGACTTATAGAAAGGAAAGTGCTAACAAATATTGTGGAGTCTGAGAGACGCTCCATAGGTAAACTGTTTAATGCACAAGGAGGAGGAGCTAAATGTGGCTCCCTGGGACCCATGTAAAGGTTGAGTGAAGTGGTGTACACTTGTAACTCCAGCTCTGGGAGAAAGGAGACTGGAAGATCATGGGATCTTGCTAGCCAGCCTCTATAACAGAAACAACAAGTGGGAGTTTTAATAAGAGAAACTCTGGCTTGAAAGTAAGGTGAAGAGAAATAGAAGAACCTGAAGTCTACCTCTGACTTCTTCACATGCATGTACACTGAGATCATGCACATCCCTCCCACACTCGCATATGTGCTTGCACACACACGCACACACACACACATGCGTGCACACACACATAGACAACACACAAAGAGAGAAAATAAATTATAGCTAAAATAACATTCTCTAATGATGTGCGCATGAGCATACTTACCATATTACAGAAGATAGCACATTGTGTGTAGTTTGAATCCACTGACAAGACGAAAGGACAATGAGCCAAAGCTCCTACTTGCAGAGACTCCTGTTTCCCAGCTTTCTTAGTTATTTTCCCTTTCCCAATATTTACTGAGCCTGAACCAACCACTGTCTTTCTCTTACTGCAGAGACTGATGTTTTCTTACCATTTCCTGAGCTCACTGTGCCTGCCAGCGTCTTAGAACCAAGCAGTCCCAGTGTATGTTGTTTACCCTCAACACAGCCCTGTGCTAAACTCCTGCCTGCTGTCATTCAAAGTGTGTGTGTGCTGCAGATGACACAGTAGAGTCCAGTGCTCACCAGCCCTTTAGAACAACTTTTTCAGAAAATGTGGCCACCTAGACATAGTGTGGGCCTAGCAAGCAGCGATCTGCCAATGGATCTAGGAAAACCCCTTACTCGGATTCACTTCTTACCATCTATGAATCTGTTTTTCTAATTATAAATCAGGCATACTTGAAACTGCCCACTGGGCCTTTCTCAGGCACGTTGGGAATGAGGCTGCTAGCTCCCCTCAGCTCTTTGAAGGAGGAGTGTGAGAACTCTGAGGCCTTGCATGTGACACTTTGGACACAATTTCATTTAAACCTTCACTTTCATAAGTTGAATATGACATTCTTTGGCATGGACACAGAACACAATTAATCAGTGGCATTTCAGTCAAACATACAATTTTCATGTATTCCAGGAATGCCTGGAAGCTCACGACCAGTATGGATTGATATATGGCTGCGTGCTGTGGAATAACAAACTTGAGTTCAGGGCCAACCCTGTCACTAAGTAGCTGTGTCAACCTTGGCAAATAATGTCCCCCCTCTCCACCTCATTTGCAAAGTGAATGAACTTTGTGATTGCCTTGCTGGAATAAAAGTAAGGAGTGTGAGGGAGCATTTAGACAGATGTCCAGTATTCCATGAGTGTAGGCTATTGGTGATTTAAAGACAGGCTGGGATAACTTCCTTCTTTGGCCACACACACACATACACACACACACACACACACAACACACACACACACACACACACACAGACATACACACAGAGAGACATGCAAACACACACACAAATACCCACTTCATTATAATAGAAGTTGTTTAATGGAGAACGGACCCCATTCTCCCTATTGTTCCTTGTGTGGCTTTCTTATCATTCCTTTCTGATGGTTTTCCTGTCTCAATATAGAGGCAGCTACAATATGAGTCTGTCTCTAACATTTTGTCCTAAAGACATATGCATCCTCAGATGAAAGACATCTCATTCCTATGAAAACTGTTTGGTGCGATCTGAAAGTGTTTTGTAAACCTTGTCCAGGAAACTGCAGATAAGATATCGTATACTACACAATTACTTTCTTGGTGTCTTTCATAATATCTTAATAGTCTCACATCTCTGTCTATATTTCCCAAGTGGCATCAAAATTCAATCATGTTTTACTTGATTTTTCCTTCTGCAAATCTGAACGATTATTAAAGTAGCGAGCACACAAATGACAGAAAGAGAGGAGAAATTTCACTGAGATCTGTTACATTGGAGACTATGATTTAAATTGGATTAGTAAGATAAAAGGTCCATTTTCTCTGTGTGAATTGCAGACTACCTTTAGAAATTACACTTGAAACAGTTACCTGGGAACAGAGATGTCCCAGGGTACCTGAGATCATCCTGGTGATGCATCTTGTAGGCACATTTGTGTAAAGACAAAGAAGAGGTATTAGGCAAAGAAATAAAGACTGGAAGAAATCACAATGTATTTCCTTAACTATACTTAGGTAAAAGTCAGGTTAAAATGGACACCTCCATCTTAAGGACACATGATATTGAAAATATCAGATCAAAATTAAGAGAGAGAGAGAGAGAGGGGGGGGGAGAGGGAGAGGAGAAGAGAAGAGGAGGAGAGGAGGAGGGGTGGAGGGAAAAGAGGGAGGAGGAAGGAGGAGGAGGGAAAGAGAGGAGGGAGGAAGGGAAGGAGGGAGGGAAAAGAGGAGGGAGGGAGGAAGGAAGGGGGAAAGAGGAGGGAGGGAAAAAGAGGACGGAGACTGAGAGAAACAGAGAGAACACTTCACTCCCCTTCCTCTGCATATGCCATGAGCCTTTGTAGTTCCTGTTTGTTAAAGTATAGAGATACATCCAAGTCATGACGGTTTGCTTCCATATTGTGTCTTGGTGGCATGAAAGGTTCCAGTAACCTCTAGGGAAGTTTGGGAATGATAAGTGTTATGGAATGTGTGAATTTATTTCATTCATATCATCCAATAACATGGCTATGTCCAGTAAGGAAGCATTGCACATGGCATTGGTACAATTGCAGGAACCAGAAGGTCAGCCTGAAGGGGCGTTAGGGAACCCTCCTGGTTCTTGGTTGTCAGGCTCATCTGTGGGCAGCTTGCTGTAGGTGTCAGGGCTGCAGCCTCTTTGACCTTCCCTTTGGCAGATGCTAATGGGACAGTGCACCCTCTTGGCTGTGGGCACATAACTCATGATGAAAACAGTTGTGAAGTAGGGCTGTTGAGATTAGACCCTGGAATCTCAGTCTTAGAAAACCATCCAGGTGAAAAATAAAAAAAATTAAAAAAAAAAAAAAAAAAGAAGAAGAAGAAGAAAGAAAGAAAAAAGAAATATTTTTAAAATTTCCTCACAAAGGAAGAAAATATCATTAGCTTAGGGACAGGCCCTGTGACCTCAGAGTTTAGTATCTGCAGTTGGCTGGATTTTATAAAATAAAGAAAAACAATCAGAGGTCTGTTTGTGGAATTGAGGTGAGATTGTATTTTTAGTTGTCTTAACTAAATAAATCCATCAGTTGACAAAGAGAGGACTGTAGTGGATTAGACAGAGAAGGTATGATTGAAGACTGGGAGGCAGGGTCAGCTTGAGGCCATTGATCATAGTCTCATTAGGCCTGGAACAGAAACAAAAATGAATTTGAAATGTAGGGAAAGTGAGGGAAGCAGAGAGAGGAAAGAGACCGAAGGGAAACATTGGTGTGCTTTTCCAACAGTGTGATTCATAACACACAGCTGAACTTAGACACGGGGAGACAAAATTCACTGGTAGCCTTCCTGACAGACACTGCAGAGGATAAGCAGTTCCAGATCCCAGATCACTTGTCTTTTTTAGTAAAATGTCCCCAAATAATCTTTATAATATAGAAAAGGACTTATACATGTTGTAAATGATGACCAATATATCCCAAGTATAGCTAAATAAAGGAAGAGAGCTGGGAGAGACCCCAGCAAGAGCCCAGACTCATTATTCCTGCTGATGGGCCCTCTCTCTGATTTAGATAGTAAGAAGCATGTATTAGCACTAAAGAGATCTATAAAAGGGATGATTGCATATTTTATTAAATTGGAAGTGAAGCTGGTAATAAAACTTAATATTAGAAGGAAGAGGAATAATTGGAGCAAAATTAAAGTAACTATTATTAAAAACTTAAATTTGGTCTTCCCAGTCCTTCATCAATGCCCCCTCCCCCCAGCCCTCATTATTTTGCTTCTCTTGGCAAGCTTAGCTCTGTTTCTCAGACTCCTTTCTCCACAGGGTCCTTTCTTTGAACATGCTGTCTTTCTCTGCCTGACTTCTCATTTCTCTGTTCTTCTGCCCTCTTTCTCACCATCAGGAATAGGCAGGAGACTATTAATGCTGATCTTTGTGAGTAAGCCTCTTTGGGGTTCAAGGAAGCCCCACAATGAATATTGTTCTCTCTCACTCGGGTTCCAAAACTGTTGACAAATAGGACAGATTAAGGACCAAACTGTGACTTTATTTTTACAAATCTGGCACTGAAAATCTTATACTGTCCATGGGAAAGATATATTGCCTGGTCCCAGGCAAAGCCTGACCATATCAGGGATTGGCCCTTGGTTAAAAACACAGAGTTAGGGGCATGTCCTGTCATGTTTAAATTCTTGATTCAGTTATAGCTCAGCCAGAGAAGAGGAGCCAAGATG
The DNA here is from genome assembly GCA_021653895.1 of Mastomys natalensis. Lineage (NCBI taxonomy): Eukaryota > Metazoa > Chordata > Mammalia > Rodentia > Muridae > Mastomys > Mastomys natalensis. The sequence goes on from JAJTUV010000140.1 coordinate 74,164, forward strand.
GCAAGTAAGGGATAGGGCTTACTACAGATATGAACCTTGTGAACTGGGGAAACTGGGGTGTAAAAACTCAGAAGAGCCAAGATTTGGAGAAAAAGCACTAAATGCTTGCCTCTAGCATAAGGGGGAGTGGTCAATCTGAAAACCTTGGACATCTTGTACCAAAGTGAGGTCATGAAAGGTGTCACAGAAGACCCTAGGAAGCTGTTGTCTCTGTGTGAGTGCCACCTCTGCTGTTCTCTTACTCAGTCTCAAGTGGGGGACTTGGGGCTGTTGTGAGCCAGGATTGCTCTCTGTCACAGACAACAACATCTACACAACCAGCACATCCTTGAGCTGCCTTCTCTTTGCTAAATACATCACTTCACCCAACTGTACAAAGTGTTGTGAATTTTGGCTTGTCATTTCCTCCTTGGCTATACTATCTCCGTTATAGGTATAGCCACACAAGGAGGATTAAAAGAGACCCAACTTCAATATACTGGGATAGAACACTCTAACTAGACCATACTGAAAGTTATCCTGTTAACAAAGTAAGAGAGTGCTCTGCTCTGTCTCACCCAATACAATTGAAATCATTCAGTTCATTTTCCAAAAGAAGATTCAAGAGATCTTGTGTGTCAAGTTGCTCACTGGGAGATGTTCATTGTTTGATATCCTATGATACACATATTGACATAAAATAATAACCACTTCAAACACAACTTTTGATAAATAGTAGGGTAATCAGAGAAGCAACACATTATCTTTAAAGAAGAAATACAGTCAGTATAGCAGCCTTTTCTCTGCAGTGGTCGCATGGTCATGGCTAGTCTTCATTAATTTTTTTTTGTAATATTGCTATCATTCCTTGTACAAGCAAGCCTCTTAGCTCATCATGATTCCTTGGCTAGTGGTGATAGGAAGAACTAATTTTCCTTCCTGAAAGTTCTGTACTGCAAGCAGTTCCAGCTGATGCCAGGTCGATGTCAGTTTACTGCTTTTGTTACTTGTTTTATTTGAGACAGGGCTTCGTTGTGCATCCTGCCTCTACCTCCCAAGTGCTGAGATTATAGGAGTGTACTAACAGGTATGGTTCTATTTACATTTTTTTTTAACAGAGAATAGAAGCTTTAAAAGGCTGTATTCTCCATTTTTATACAGATAGAGATAATGAAAAAAATGATTTTGTTTGATCTTTAGTTTTGAATTGCAAACCTCTTAATATCCTTGAATTTCTATTCATTGGGAACATTTTTTATTCTAACTGGGTGACTCTTGGCAGGAACCTAGATAGTTTCAGCATGGATGATAACTGTCAGGCAAATCATTCACAAGATTACAGGTCTGAACCTTCATCCTCATTGCCCAACATTATTACCTGTGCCCAGTGATTTAATCAACAACATCTGCATAATGGACCCCTATAAGTTCCACCAGATGACAGGGTTCAGGGAGCTTCTGGGCTGGTGGATATAGTAAATGAAATTATTTAATCCTCAAATTTGTTGCCATAAAATCTCCTACCCGAAGGAGACCAGTAAAGGAAAACACAACTCAATAATTATGGTATAAATAGCACGCCTAGATTGGGCAGATTTACTGCTACACTACTCTAATCCATGGCTATGAGATCCCTTATAACTTGAGGTTCATCCAGTCCCGTCCTTGTCCTCCAAGCTCTGGTTCCTCCTTCATCGGCTTCCTTCTGTCTCCAGCTTCCTTCTGCCTGCTTCCTCCTGCTTCTCCCTCTTCTTCTGCTTTCCTTTTGTCTCTACTTCTACCTCTTTTATATTGAATTCCTCTCACTCTCTCCTCCCCTAAGCCTTTTTCTCTGCCTCCCCGTCTACTGCCAATCTCTGGCTCTAGCCTTTATTTTACAGAGTTTAATTGGACAGAAGGTTTTACAAGACGTCACCTGTGTACAGATTCAATCCTCCTCTACAGCCCCTCCCAGGAGGGTGAACTAGGATCAAAATACAATGCTGAGGCTATCCACTGGGAACTAGGATCAAAATACAAGCTGAGGCTATCCACAACAGGTGGACACAATGATGATGGCATGGCAATGTACAACAACACCACAGGACTGAGGTTACTGTTCTTGAAACCCTTCTAGCCTCATCCATGTGTGTCTTTACATGGCCATTTTTTTTTTTTAAGCTTTTGCAATAAGCTATGATTTAAGTGTAACATTTTGTCAAGTTAGAGTCATCATAGCAATAATCTGATCTGAAGGGGGTGTATCGGTCACGTTTTCATTGCTGGGATGAAGCACCAACACCAAGATAACTTAGTAAAGAAAGGGTTTATTTAGGGCTTACAGTTCCAGAGAAAAAAGGATCCATATGATGGGAGCAAGTGACTGACACAGTGACTAGGGAGAGCTAGAAGCTAAGGACTGGGTTCACATCTCAAACTCAAATTAGGGAGCAGAGATAGCTAACTTGAAATGGCTTGAATCTTTTGAAACTTCGAAGCCGACACCAGTGACTTGCTTCCTCCATAAGGCCACACGTCCTTATCCTTTCCAAACAACTACCAACTGTGGCCTTAGAATTCAAATGGGAAACATCCCATTCAAACCACCACAAGGGATGTATGGGAAACTGTGGTTTTGTTGTCGAGTTGGGACTGAAATGTAGGTAAAGCTGGAACCTGATACTTGTAATCAGAACTGAAGTCCAGGACATTCTGTGAGACTAGAGAGCCCTGGAAACTTGTGAAACTTAATGGCTGATTCTAGAATTGAGTAATTAATTAAATTTTATAACACCCAGGTACTGTCATAATGGATTGATGGAAGGAATAAAAAACACCTCTTCATTAATTAAACAATTTCTTCTGATAGAATCAATCACACCAGTCAATATGGGAGCTCTCCCATGGAGTGCTGGCAGGAGAAACCCATGTATGCAGCCATCGTTCTTAGCTTCCAATGTAATGGAACTTTCTATATCTTTAAACATAACTCTTTACCAACAAGCTTTACCAGAGCCTGAATGATTTCTAAAGATTGTAATGGCATTAACACACAACATCCTGAAATGCTTCCTCTGTACAAAAGGAGATGATAGCAAAAACAATTGTATCTTTGTTGACTGAAGTAAACTGTAGTCTAATACTTAAAAAAAACTCCCAAAATTAAGGAAAGAATTATATTACCTACCATTAAAAGGACTAAGACAATTCCAAATTTAAAAATGCCTTCGAGTCTCTCAATTTTTTGCATAGGAAGACAAATGAGATAAGCTATTTATCTGTAAGGGAGGGCTATTTCTTCAGATCACATAGACATCGCTGCTTTTCTGAATTGCTTTGTGCAAATAATTTAATGCTTTCCCATTTCCCCTTTTGATTGAGTGTGCAATATCCTGCTTCCAGCTCCCAATTGTATGTTGGGAGTAGAGGAGGAGGGACGTCCATTGTGTTTGCTTATGAGTTCTAGTACTTTCTGCAGGTACTTTCTGTTTGATCACATAATTGGATTTAAGGAAGTCCTGGAAGGAGGAACTCATCTGAATTATGCAGTGATGATGACTGGGCAAGCCAAGGTCAATTAGAGATGACCCCTTACTGTCTGTAGCTTGTTCTATAAGGTGATAGGGTTAGGTCAATCAGAGATGACCCCTTACTGTCTGTAGCTTGTTCTACAAAGAGATGGGGTTGGTTTTTCACCTCTGCATTGTAGTTGAAGAATGATTTGATCAACAGATTGCAGCAGAAGTGAAATCAGACTGAGAGCCTGTCATCAGAACCCTGCCATCTCTGCCCCTGTTATCTTGGAAAGAGCCCACTCTGGATGACCCAGCTTTGTTTACTTAAGATCCAACCACCAGAGACTTCTTGGCTCTTGGAGACAGGGCTCTATATACAACAAGGAGCTCATCCATAGGAAGTGAGGCAGAGAGAGGGTGACTTAGCTGAGCTCAATCCAAGCTGTCAAGCCCATGGAACCCTAATAAAGAGACAGCTGGAAATCAGAAACGAGGAACACTTATATGAGCAGATGTTTTATGAACAGGTCTTCTATTGTTCCACTGAGACTGTAAAATTGTTGGGTGCAATGACAGTATTTTCCAACTTTTGTGACTCTAACACTTAGCACAAGACTGGGCACAGTATTGCTTCATGTTCCTTCCTTTGAAGAGTAAAAGACTGTCAGAAGAAAAGGCTTGTGTTACTGTAGACAGGCCAAGGCTCTTGGTTCCTGCTGCTTTCAACACCTGTCTCCTCTGATATTTTCAACAACCAAGAGGTTTGGTTTTCAACTGTCAGATTCTCAATCAATATCAAGAATTGTCTAGCACTGAAGAAGGAAAATTTAAAAAACAAAAAGAAAATGAACAACAGAGCAGATAAAGTAACATCCAAACCTTTCTGGGGCTGGGCAGTACAGGCTGTTACTCCAATGGCCAATACCCTCACCTATCACTGTCCACTGAAAACAAGTCACCAAAACAATCCAAGCAAGCAGAGAGAGCCAGGGCAGTTTCTGGAACTCATTTTGCTTTCTTCCTGACCCATTTCTACTACTATTTCCTCCTGGCTCATGACCTCTGGCTTCACGTTTTGTTTGCAAAGAACTTCCCTTTGTATTTGGTATTACTGCTAAGGTGTTCTGACTTGGAACTCTTATGATTTGTGCAGCTATTGGCACAATCTCACTGTTCAGTTCCTTTAGATTTGTCTCAGATAGGGTATTCAAACCTCATTTCACTCCTTATTTATTCCCCCTAGCAAAGAAAATGAATTGAGACTGCCCACAGTCTGTACAAACAAGGTATGGTCCAGTGGACTATAGATCATGTCTGTGAGTTCCAACAAGATCCAGCTCATTCACTGAGGACTCCAGAAACATTCAGGTTGTGTACAAGCCGGGGGCTATAATGATAACAAGATGGACATCTTTGAAGACTATCTTCTATCTCCTTCCCAAGGTCTGGTCAAACACCTAGGGAAAGAGCTTCTCACCTCTTCCCCACACTGGCTCTCTCTTCCAACTCTAGAAGAGGCCCCTCCAGAGAGCTGTGAGTGTGAGCATTGAGCATCCCAGACCTGATTTTTCACATAAAACTCTATCTAGTTAAGGCTGGCTTAACCAGACCAGAGAAGTCAACGACACTGCTCACATTTCTGTTAGGAATGTGATGAGTTTGTGAAATTGTTACATGGCATATACATGAACACTGCCTACAATGAATACTCTAGGCACTTAAGAGTGCCTAGAGTTCAGAGAACTACTTCTATGGCCCTCAGAAATAGCAGGTGTCTGCTGATCTGTGAAGAGAGCTCCTGTCCCATGGCACAGGCAGCTGTGTGGCAATCTGCTTCAAGCATGAGTGATTTACACAAGGTCTCTGCTGAAGGAGTCTACTGGCCTGGAGAGTTCAGGAGAGGTCCAAGATACCGATTTCCACCTGCTTCATTTTTCAAACCTAGGGAAGAGTTCAGAGTAACAGTGTGCAGCAAATATTTGTGGACCAACTACCTTGATGTCTTCATACTATAACCGCAGTGGGGTTGTTTAAAAGGCCACACTGTAGTTTTTAAATTTGTAATAATTTGGAAGGTGGCCCATTAGCTTTGTGCTTGTTTGGAAGAATTATACAGGACTCTTTAAAGTAATGGTTACCAAAAACATGGGTGGCAAAGTCAGTAAATGACAATACTGCCTTTCTATGCAGGAGACCTCATTAATACTTCCCACAGTCACCTGAGGAGGGAAAGGTGCCTGTCCCATCAATCCCCTCACCTCCCATTAAGCCTAGGCTTGATGGATGCAGGTGTGTGCAGGCCTTTTCTGTGTGAGGCCGCATGCCTCTGCACGGGGACTGGGGCCTGAGAGTGCATTTATCAAATGTGTGCCAACTCCTGAAAACTCCCTGAGAAAATTGTAGAACACCTGCATACTAATGCTTTTTTTTTATTGTGGAAATTATTTTATTGCACCGTGAAAAACCTACAGCCATGCCACAGAAACATGCTACATGACTCCAAGTACAGAAACTGACTGTGAACTCCTCTGCTGACACTTTATTTCTGGTAATTAAACTTTTACTTTTATTTCACCTATTTTATCCCATAAACAGGGAGAGTCAATAAAAACATATGGTGAGAACTGCAGGATGTGGTGCTTTATTCTACAGTTTGGTATTTTCAGCTGTTCCCAAAAAATCTACAGGCCTTCAGCTTCTATTGAAAATATATCAAAAATCAGTTTATTAATTAAGGAATATTAAGGAGCTGCTTATATATTTTATTTGGATTTCTTTTTAATTTCTTGGTCTTGTAAAAAGCATCTCTTCATATTTACCTTCAATTTTCTTTGCTCTCTGAAACTCCTACTCTAAAGACCATGAACCTGAACTGAAGAAATGACTCTTTCCTGCTGGTGTGAAATAATTCAGTCTCCATGATGTCTTAATCCTGGGTCTCCCTTAATTGACTTCTAACTGTGCCCATCTAGCGCTGCTCCAGACTGTGTTGTGGATTGCAATTTACAAGGCATTGGAATCGTTTCTCGTCTTCAAATTAGTCCTGAGCTATAGTCCGGAAAGGAAGAAGGTAGAAGGAGGCTTTACCCCTCTAGATTTTTTTACCACCTCAAGTGAGACTTTCTTACCATCTCAGAATAGATGCTTGTCTTCTACCAAGTTAGGGATGGAAGGCAAAAGCATTAGGCTGCTGATCCCTGGTCAATCCAGTCTTAATAAGACTTTTTCACATGGTGTACCTTCTCCTGGGGAATTGGAGAGGTCCTAGTGCTTTTAAGAGCATTGTTTTAAAATCCCATTCCCTAGAGGATCCTAGGGAGAGTAAGGATCATTACATTTTGTTTCTCCATGATGCCTGTGGGATATATTTAGTAATTAAGATGTCTTCTACTTCTATAGCCTATTATGACTACCATTTTTATTTCTCTCTGGCTTCCCTAATTTCCTTTGTTCCATTGTGGAACCCAAACTTTGATGGCTTCAGTATACATAGGTACAGATGCCCATTTAACTTCTGGTAGTAAGTAAGGCATGATAGACTCCTCAAACACGGCAATATAGCTGGGAACATAAACACATACATGATAATGATGGTGGGATTGAAACGACTCATGTGAAGAACAGTTTGGGGAGCATAGGGAGGGCACATCTATCACTCTTGGGGAACAAAGCGTAGTTTGCTAGAGGAGGTCATGAATCTTATTAATCAGAGTCAATCAGAAAGCACATGAAGATGTGATTGCTAGGAAAGCATACAGATGAGAGAGGAGTGTGGATGAGGTCTGTGGAGTGTGAGCAGGAGATAGCAGTGGTTCTTAGTAAGAAACAAGCAGAGAGGGAAGTGGCTGTGGGGACAGATAACATGAGGTTGTGTAGATCTGGGCTGATTTTGAGTGGCTCTACAGTCGTGCCAGTGAATTTGGACATCATCAGGTAAAGGTAGTGAGGTCCTTAAGCAGAAGTTGGAACCAATCAGATCTGAGGTTTTTATCTTGAACTTGTGACAGTCTTGCTTCAGCCTCCTCATTTGGTAAAGTTACAGATATGAGCCACACTAACAAACTAAGAACTCTGTCCTTTTTATATTTAATTTAATGCTATAAAGTGGTGGAAATTGAATCCAAAGCTTCCCATAGGCTAACAAGTACTTTACTACTGAACAATGACCCCAGCCCAGATTTATGCTTTGTATATGCTGCATATATTTGGGCAAATGAATATAGGATCACTTTGGACAGAGGAAAACTATGGTGGGAGATCAGCTTGGAAGTGGGAGCAGTTGATCAGGAAAAAAGCCTTGAGTGACAGCAAAGTAGAAAGAGGTTAGAATCGAGAAAGAGCAAGCATGTTAAATTGTCAGGACTTAGATTATTAACACACATACAACCTACTCTTTCTTCAAAGGGCCTAGGTCCTCCATTTGAGACCTGAGAATGTTTGATGAATTGTTCAAGGCAGATGGAATGCCCATGGCTATGTGGCCAGGTTTTTCTGACTGGCGTTATAGAATCAGAAGTTACCTACCAATGGGCATTTGGGTATAAAATTGATTCTTATAAGGATTCTATGAATTACAAGTCTTCTTGTTTTCAGAAACCCTGAGATTGAGAATGAATAGGACCGGCTTTCAGCTATAGAGCCTAGGATGTCTCTTTTGAAGTGTTGCTGACTGAGAACTATACCTTGGTCATGGAACTGCCATTTAGCTATCAGAGTGGTTCCTCAAAGCTTTCAAGAGAAAGCCAGAGACCTGAACTTTGTACCAAACATCCTTTAAGGATCTGCTTTTGTTTTCATCCATTCTTTGGATGAGTCCTCCCTCCATACCTTGATGCTCTTCACGTTTAGACCTTTGCCAGTGTCTTAGTTATGGTTTCCATTGCTGTGAAGAGACATCGTAACCAAGAACTCATATAAGAACAACATTTAATTGGGGTTGGCTTACAGGTTAAGAGGTTAAGTCCATTATCATCAAGGGAGGAAGCACAGCAGTGTCCAGGCAGATGTGGTACTGGAGGACCTGAGAGTTCTACAGTCTTCATCCAAAGGAAGTCAGGAGACCATCTTTAGGCAGCTAGGAGGAGAGTCTCAAGCTCACCCCACAGTGACACACTTCCTTCAACAAAGCCACACCTCCTCCAACAAGGTCTCACCTCCTAATAGTGCTGCTCCCATGGCCAAGGACATTTAAATCACCACAGCCAATATCATTCCTGTTTCTGAAATTTTCTTCCACAGGCTTTCATCTAAATATTCTTCACTTACCTTCAAAAAAGCCAGGCTTTTTTTTTTTTGTTGTTGTTGGAATCTTTCCCTCAAAGGTCTGATTCTGATTTATTTCTTTGATTCTATGCTGGATCTGGTGTATAACACCATGCTTTGGTTTGTTTCCTGTTGATCCTATTATATGTAAAGAACTTTGAGGAAAAGAGCTGTGTTTGTACACTTGTGGATGTTTATGTGATTGTGTATGTGTGTGACTTCTCAGTGATGGCAAATATATTTGAATGAAACATTTCTCTCTTTATGCAAGAGCTAGTATTGCCAATGTATGATAAATCATAAGTATAATTTAAAACATCCAGAAACAGAAATTCCGTAGAGAAAATCAAGTATGTAGTTTTAGAAAAAATGTAAAAGATAAATGACTGTGGTGTATTATATTGTAATGAATGCCATGTTATTCTCTTTGTTCATTTAACTACTTCTTACTGGGAGGAGGAACTAAGTAAAACAACTATAACATAGATCATGTATGTTTTAGCATGCTTACAGACTAAAGTCGGACTTGTTGCAGAACCATGAGTCCAGGTATGCTATTAGTTGACTGACTTGTGAGAGCTGTATAGTATATAACTTGATAGAAGCTGTGACCTCAGCCTAGCTGATTGATTAACTGGGTGTGAAGTATTTCTGAGACATAAGTGTTCTCATGTGTAAAGTCCTGTCCACGTTCTGAACATCTTGTGTTATTGTACAATTTTGTAGAAGATGAAGGGAAACATGAGTGGAAATACAGTAGCCACCAGTAAGCCTTGAGGGGGTATGGTGGGTGACCTGAACACCTTTGGTGTTATCCTATGCTTCAGCATGTGGATTTTTTTTTTTATTTTTATTTTTTTATTTTTGTATTATTGAGTAAATGGCTTCAAATATTCATTTGGCCTGTCCCTCTTAAATATTGTAGCCAGTTCTGCTGACTCATAGAAAACATATCACAGTGATTTCAAGAGAGTCCTACATTCTAAATTTGGAGTGCACAGGGAAGCCTCTTCCAACTAATGTTGGGCTTGGACCATTTTGCCCTTTCACAGAAAGTGAGGATTGGCTCTGCCCCTTCCCATACCCATTCCCATTCCCATACATGCTTCTAGCAAAGATTATTGATTTTCAATTCTGCCACTCACTTTCTCTTCTTTACTTAAAATTTCCATGTTGAGATCATTGTTTAATCTTAATTGCTATTTTCTATCTCTCATCGTGCCTTCCCTGCTAGGATGGCCCTCAGTTGTGTATCACATCAGAACACAAATTCCTTTCTGATTCTACCAAAGTCCAAGTCAAAGTTTTTATGATGTTTTAAAATGACATTTTTAAAAAGATAATGGCTTTTTTAAAAAAGATAACAAAGTCACTGGAATAGCGTGAATCTCACTCCTACCATATAACTGAGATTTTAATCTTTCTTGGTCATACATTGACTTTGTTTTGCTCTGCTGAAAATGACTTGTGCCAGAAAGCTATAGTGGATTGACGCATTCTGCCACAGTAATCCCTATGGATTAGAACACATGAAGCACAACCATGGGAAATAGAATGCTTCTTTTAAAACCATTGAGCCAACAAATGAGGTCATTTGGTGCTGAGAGACTGAGTATTCACAAAGGGGCTGGTTCCTTGGGACCATTAAGCAGGTTGGCTGACATATTCCTTGGTTGGTGATGGGGTACTACTGTTCATTTTCCATCAGTCCTCTTTTGCTTTTCTATCCTTCCAAATTACCATTGTTAACAAACTTATAAAGCAGTAAAATAGGTGGCTGGATCTACACATGTTTAAAGGCAAGTCAGCCTTCCGTATAGATTACGTCCTTGGAAATGTTCAAAGCACAGAAGGCAGAGGGTGGGAGCCATTCTCAGGGAGATTTCAGGTGTGGTTTCTAAATGACAATTTGGGAATATTTACTTTGCATCCCTCCATGCTTAGAGATGGAAAATTGAATGGAAAGAAAAATGGGAAAAGAGAACAAGTTGGAATCATGCCTGGTGTGTTTACTTTAGGAGATCTCTTAACGCTCATTTTAATCAATTGAGAAGAGATGGTTCACCAGATCATAGCGTTTTAGAGCTGAGAGGAGCCTCAGAGGTCAGCTCATCTGGTGCGCTCATTTTATGGATGAGGAGACTGGATCCAGTGAGGAAACAGGTCTCCTTAGTGTTCTGTTTCTAATTAGTAGCTGGGCAGAGAACTCAGGTCTCTAAATGCTCAGTTGGAAGAAGAGTCTTTTTTTATACCCATTTAAAGACTTTTTATCTATTTCCACATCAAAAGGCTCGTAAAAGAGAATATAGGAAGGATGCATTTTTCTGCTGAATGAAAGCTTCCGAAGCACTTTTCAGAGTATTGTCCATACTGGATATTAAGCTGCTGAACTCTCGATAAATATTCCTCAACTGCTCAAATAAAAGCTTATTTATTTGGATTCTTTGGGATCAAACCCAGAATCTAAAACAAAAAAAACAAAACAAAAACCAAAAACTGAAATACAAAAAAACAAAACAAACAAAAAACCAAGCAAACAAACAAACAACCAAAAACCAGCAGGCAAACACTAGACTACTGGGTCACATCCCAGCCCAAAAGCTATTGCACTTTCAAAGAAGGAAGTTCCCTATTTGTATATACCTAACATCATGCACACAAAGGAAAAAATTCCCATGTTTAGTATAAAAGGAAATTAAAATCCCAAGGGCTGTTCCAGATGACGTTTCCAAAAATAAAACCACTATAATGCTGAATTCTTGTAGATTTCCCAAGGTCCATAACAATAAGGTAGACAAAATAACTTGTTGATCAAACTGGGCTATGTTTCGAGTAAAGAGACTCACTACATATGTTACTGTTGAAAGAAAGTATAAATTGAAATTGTTCAAGGAAATGGGGATACACTGAGTCACTGTATAAATGGAAAGAAAATGGCTGCATTTATAAAGTCATTTTTAGGCTACGTGAGGCTTTGGTGACTTTTTACTGGCTGGGCACATGTCACTGGTCTTTGATGACAATATAAAATGTTCAATGACTGAATTATGAAGTCTGGATGTAGCATCTCATTGTTGTCACTTTCTGCAATAAAAGGCCTAGAATTTGTTTTGCCTCCTCAGGTAGAAATCAATGGATGTTTTCTGTGTGGCTCACCTCCTATTATCATTGCAATTCTTAAACAAGTCACTTTGTATACTTCTATGAGTGACAGAATTCAAGTAGGGTTATTAGGTAGTGACTATTTCTCTGGGCACAGCTTTGTGATGAGTACAGGACTGTTTCCAGGGCATGTCCAGAATCTGATCAGTTTCTCAAATTTATTGTATTAGTTTGAAATTGCTTTGTATGCCCCCACTACCCATTGATCAGCCAGTGATGGTGATTTCTGCCTACCTTCTTCTTTCTCTCCTTTACTCTTCATGAGGAGGAGACAAAGATCCCCCTCTGGAAAACAGAACCCGTGTGGAAAGAACAGATTTAGCTGGTAAATAAACTTCTAACTTTCTCTTTTCTTATTTCTGTCCTGCCTTTAAGGGAGCTGGGGCATGCTGCCATAGCTCTTTAGGGTTTTAGAAGGCACTTTTATATAATAATAATAATAATAATAATAATAATAATAATAATAATATGGGCTGTGACCTGAGCAACTCTCTCTTCCATACTTCTCTCTTTCCTTTTGAGGCAGCATTTTATGTAGCCCAGGATGGCTTTGAACTTGGGATATACCCAAGGACAAACTTGAAAAACAAAAACAAACCAAAAACCTTGAAAAACAGGTCCTGTTTTCAGCCTCTAGTCTGTTTCTCTCTCTCTCTCTCTCTCTCTCTCTCTCTCTCTCTCTCTCTCTCTCCTTCTCTCTCTCTCTCTTTTCCTTTGTGGGAACCTAGACAATATGTGGCTAGTCTTTATCCCTAATATATTATATTTTTCATACTTTATCTTCACATCAACCTTATGAATATGTAAGTCCATGAAGATGCTGAGGTCAGGGATGTGGCACCAGCAGCCAACATAACTGTGACTTGCAGACGTCTTGTCTAGCTGCAGGACTGGATTCTTGCTTGTTAATTCATTATCCTGCTAGGCTCTTTTTGAAAAGGGATTCCAGAGCTTGTTTCAGTATTGAAGCATTTTGCAACTATTCGGTGATCAGAAATGTTAAATGGTTCATTTGGGACTCTTATGTGTTGGAGTCAGAACCCCAATGTGACTTTTTTTGTGGGAAGGGCTTTCTGGGATAATCAAGTTGAAACTGGGTCATTTGTATGAGTCTTAACCTAAGAAGACTGGTTTATTCATGAAAAGGAGAAATGTGGGCACGCTGTGAAGTGTGACAATGTGAAGCAATATGAGAAGAATGTGGTATCTATGAATCAAAGGGAACTAAGAAGGAAGTCTGGGGCAGATTCTTCAAACCACCTTCACACAGAGTCTGCTCCTGTAGACATCTTCAGTTTAGTCTTCTGGTCTCTAGATTGACATGGTCTCTAGATTGATATAGAGCAGGTCTCTAATTTTCTAAGCCAGTATTTTATGCTACACCACAGCAATCTTGGGAAATTACACATAAGTTTTCTCACATTTTACTGACTGTGAATTGCTTCTGGGTGGCTGGATATAACTTTGACTCCCCTAGTGGGTTGTGAGCAGGGTGGAGACTGGGTCTAGAGTGGCTATTACATGCATGTGGTAAAGGCAGTGATAACCATCAATCCCTAGATCCTAGGATTGAGGGGACTTCACTTTTGAGTTCCCTCCTGGATTGTTCATAGAGCAGGGAACAGGCTGGAGACTGGCCCAAGCTGCTATTACATACATATGATGCAAGTGGCACCCATCTCTCCCTAGGTCCTAGGACTGAGGGAGCTTCTGTAGATACAGCACAGCCAGTAGATGGGAAGAGAGGAGGTGGTCTCTGTGTTGTTCTTGATATTCCCTCTCAGAGGTTGTTCTAAGATTCCCTCTCCTCTCTCTCCTACCCCAAGTGGCTTCTAACACTCCTACAGTGACACTAATCGATGGGAGAATGACAGGGCACAGCTGAATAATGCACATACTGAATGATTTCTTAATAACTTAAAAGCCCTCGTGATGGGGCAAGGAGAGGAAAGGAAACCCTGGCCAACCCTTTCCAAAGGGGACTGAATAAAAGCTTCCATTCTTCCCTAGAGAGGATTCCTGGTGCTGCCAGGTAGGGATGTGGTCATCAACTTCAGGGAAGTGACCTGGCTTTATTCAGCTCAACAGTACCTCTACACACAGCCCCAAACACAAGGCTACTCTTAGTTAAAAATAATAAAATGCTCAATAAACCCCAAATTATGAGGGCTCCACCAGGAAACTCTCAGACACTCATGTTTACAGTACACCTGGCAAGTGTTTTTACAGACAACTGTTACCACCAGTCTATCCCTCAAACAGCAAAGTGGCCCAGGCCTGGCAGAGTTGTCCTTTGAACTGTAAGCCAGAACCAGCAGCACTTACAAGCTCCTTAGAACCCTTGGCTATCAAGAAAGGTTGAGACAAACCTGATTTGGTATCTGGTGGATGTCAAAGAGAAGAAAGCTGAAGGTACCCCACTGACTATTGACTCCAGTTACCTTTGACACCAGGGACAGGGCTGTGATGGCAAGCTCAGTCAGATGAATTCATCTTCTCTTTGATCTTTCCTGGGGAGCTGGGGACAAGCTTCTACAGAGCCACTCTTGTTATTTGAAGTGCCAGAAGAATGCTGTCCAGGGAGGACAGCACTGTTGAGACCAAGTGAAGTTGTCTGGGGCCTCTGCTCCTTAATTAGTTTCTGCTATAGATTCACTCTGTTCTTGGGGGTTTTTCTGACTAGGGGGTCTCCCATGTCTATTCCTGTTTTCAGAGGAAGCCTGGTTCTGCTGACATCTTGATTTGGGTCTGTTTGTTTTGATGTTCTGGGGATGCAACCCATGGTTTTGTTCATCATCTTAGGCAAGTGCTTTATCATTGAACTAAAATTCCTAAGAGTTAGTACTTTGGGTTAAAAAATAAACCACCACCACCACCAACAACAACAGTAACAACGACAAAACCCTATGCTGATCATCATAGAAATTCAAATATAAAGGTCTAAGAAAATGGCCTAATGGGTAGGAGCTCCTGTTCTTCATGGAGGAGCAGCTGAATGCAAGTCCCTAGTACAAAGCTTCACATGCCTCTGAACTCAGTGTTGTGGAAAGGAGACAGGCAGATTCTAGAAGCTTCCTGGCTAACTAGTCTAGCCAAACAGTGAGCTTCAGGTTCAATGAAAGATCCTGTATCAAGGGAAGGCAATGGAGATGACACTAGAAGGTCACCTAGCATCCTATGGCCTCTACCTGTACGTATGCTCATGTACATGTATGCTTATGTACACATATGCTTATAGAACCACATACTAGGGCATGCAATACAAACACATACAAGCACACACACATACACACATATGTTCATACACACATAAGTGCACATATGCACACACATGCACACATAAAAAGAAAAAAAGAAAAAATTTAAAGTTAAATACAAATGCAATCAATTATCTTTATATACATATCCATATAAATATGAATTCATATCTTTTACATATTATTATATTTGTTATCTCTTTATATATCAAATTTATATAATTATAACAAAAGGAATCTGATCCAGCTGACTGTGTCTCAAGTTAAATTGTATGAACTTCAGAGAAGAAGCTGGGTGGAGTTCCTAGACAAGGCCCTTTTGATACTAGCATAGTAGAATTACAATCTCACTTTGGAAATAAGAAAGAATAGATTTTCATCTGCCTGAGATAATTCAATATAATCTGCCCGGAGGCAGAGGAGAGTGAGGCAAACGCTTCTTGGAGACATTTCTTGCTCTATAATTATATTTTCAGAGGGAGAGAATAAAGACTCCTGCTGCTCCCCATATTATTATACATTTTGAAGACGATTCAAAGTTTAATATTTGTCATTCAGCCACTTTTCTAATTTTATGTCCAATTAGCCAAGAAATTGAACTTTTGAAAACATTCTTGAGCTTCTGAATTTTCATGTGCATTTCCATTCAACAAACATTTATTATATCAGTCTAGGTGTGAGAGACTTAAAAGGAGGAAACGGGAGTGTAGGGTAGGGGGCGGGGCTGGAAATCTACTGGAGAAGTAGGCACGTTCATAGACATCCATGCAGAACAAGTTGCTAAGCAGGCTATGTGCACTAGCTCCAGAGACCCAGGTGTGGGCTCTTTGGATTCTGTGGGATAAAGATCATGGGAAGCTTCCCAAGGAACTGCTGCTGGGACTGGGCAGAGACAAGTGCTTTCTTCTCTTTGACACAAAAGGCAGGCACATAGTAAGGTGGTAGTGCGTGGTGCGTGGTGGTGTGCGTGCGTGCTGGTGAGTGAGTGAGTGTGGCGTGCGTGCGTGCGTGCGTGCGTGGTGTGTGTGTGTGTGTGTGTGTGTGTGTGTTTGTGTGTGTGTGTTTGGGGTAGAGAGCACTACACTACTTCTGCAGGCCTAGGTCACCAAGCTACCGAGCAGGAGTAAGTTGTTTCAGAATGCTGTCAAGACCCACAGTGGATTCTGTGACTGTAAGAAAGGGTTTGGATGGATGAAAGCACAGTGCTCTGGATTCATTGTTGTTATTGACGAAGAACAAGCCCATTTTCAAGTTATTAAAAGAGAATTGTGTCTTTCCCACCTCTCCGTTCCGAAGAGAGTGGAATTAAGTGGCTGCACCTGCATAGGTGGCACTGGCTTCCTTCCAGGCCAGTCTGGGAAGCTGCTCTTCTTCTCAGACAAGGAAGAGGTGCCCCTTTGTCTTGGCTTCTTGATTGTTTCCCCTCTTTTAATTAGCAGTTTTTGTTATTGTACTTGTGGTGAGAGGCTTTAGGCGCAAAGGCCATGGCTTTCACGATAAATGCCTCTTCAAACATTCCCAATCTGAAAATAAAATAGCATAAAACCTTGCAAATGAATGGGATAGTGCGCTGCAAATGTCAATTCTGCCATCGGATGTGCCTAAAATCAAATGTAAACAATGCTGGAGGAACATACTGACCTAGATCGGGCATTTCCACACCGTAATTAGTTCTCCAGCAGTAGCTCTGGCAGGAAGCTGGGTCAGTGCCCTGTCACCCAGTAAGCCCAGCTGTTGTCACTGCAGCCAATGGTGAGGTGGGAAAGTATGCCGCTGTGCTTTGCCCACTTCTGGTAAGGGGCAGGTGTTTGGTACATGCTGTTATACCTTGACTGGCAGGGAAAGTATGAGAATTAATTAAAATAGAAAAGCTAGGAAAGGGTGATGGACATGTGACCCAAACCAGCTGAAATGCTAGAAATCAGAAGGCAGACTTCCCAGAGTTAGGACTCTCAAAAATTAAAAGACTTTCATTTAGAAATAGTGTTAAGATCCCATAATTATACATTTTTAAATTGAGTGTTGGCTAGAAATTCAAACAACTTGTGGTTTCTTATTTTGATTTACATTGTACAGGTTCTTTAGTCATGAAAGATATTGACATGACAGTACATTTCCCTGACTCAGAAACAATGGGTAAGGATAGAGCTCTCTCTCTCTCTCTCTCTCTCTCTCTCTCTCTCTCTCTCTCTCTCTCTCTCTCTCTCTCTGTGATTAAATTCTCTTATTTTAATTATCCACAGTGATCCCTGTCACTTGAGGCCTGGGAAACACAAGTCAAATTGCATGTAAAAAGAACACACCTCTAAAGAAAGTGAACCCAGTCCCTAGAACTGTTTCTCAGAATGATCTGCAAACTCTGGCCTGTCCCTGTGGAAGTTCACAGTATCTCAGAGGTTATTTTGAGAGGTTTGGGCCATGAAAGTATTCTCAGACTGTGAAGATTTTCATCTCTGTTTCTGTCTTATAGAACTACAAGAAAATAAGAATAGTTAACGGGGTGGAAAAATAATTTAAAAATCATATAAATACTAAAGACTTCAGCACAAACAATTTATTATTGTAGTATTCACTAACCTTAGACAGGCTGGCTAGAGTTCTCTCTAATGTGCTAAGCAAAGAGAAATTAATGATTTCAGTTTAATTCTCAGTTATATCAAAGTCAAATCTGTCGGGGGGGAAAAAAAAAACATCAACACCCATTACACTAATGGTCTGAGTCTCAAAAGCAGCTCCAATCTTTATCTAGAAAAATCAAGTATTCAAAAACGGTCTCAATCTTACACGGACATCAGGACTGGATAAGGTTGGTGCTACCAACAGCAAGTTTCTGTGTTAGGTCAGTAAATAAAAATGTATTCTTTACTAAGAAAAGATATAAGGCAAATACATTTAAACAGTCTAGCAATCACATCTTTAGTTTATGTTTTACCCTTCCCTCTGCTGAGGCTTAGTCCACTAGCCCTCAGATGGGTAAGGCAGAGAAGAACATGTTTCTTACCTGGTGTGTTGCTTTTTCTTCTTTCAATCTCACAGGAGTTTGCTCATCATTTTTTTTTCAGGTCGTTACATCCCTTCTGGATTAATTTCTTTCATTTCCCATTGGCTGGGCTGCCAAAACTCATTTCTTCATTATTATGCTTTGCTTAAGGGTGGCAGTTGCTGTGTCCTCTGTCATATGCCCTTTGATCTGTCTTAGATTTATTTTTTTTATGACATCTATTTCTGCTTTTTTTCTTTGTTTATCCCAGTGGCAGAAAGAGAGAATCAGTTATTACTCTGAAACTGGTGCTTGATGCCAAACAGAGCCATTTACCTTTCAGAAACTCATGACATCACTACAAGCAGGACCTCTGAAGAGCAGAGGAGCTGATTTAACTTGTGACATGCATCTGTATACTTCAAGGCCAAGTCCTAAAGGAGTCCCTGCTCCCACATGCCTGCAACCTCATTTCAGAACAGTCTTCCTGATGCAGGAATGATACCTTGCTACTTCTAGATCCATATATTTTCTAATAACTTCAGGGAAGCCCCAACTCTTTGGAATAGCATCCCATCTGTGTTGTATCTGAATTGCCTGTCTTGTCCTGTCCTCTGTACTTCTCTTCCCTTCTGTTTCTTCCTTTCCTTTCCTTTCCTTTTCCTTTCCTTTCCTTTCCTTTCCTTTCCTTTCCTTTCCTTTCCTTTCCTTTCCTTTCCTTTCCTTTCCTTTCTTCCTTTTCCTTTCCTTTCCTTTCCTTCTTTCTTTTTCTTTTTCTTTTCTTTTTCTCTCCCCATTCACCCTCTCTGTTGCCTTACATATTAGTTTATAGCCTAGGAGCAACTCTTTGGTTTTGAACCTGTTAGTTTCTTGAAATCCCTTCCTTTTTTGCCTACTTGACAGAATTCCCACAATCTGATGAGAGGTCAGCCCTCCCTGAACTTTCTCTCCTTGTCTAATACCATGGCTTCATTGCTCCTGGACTTCAGTTAAACCCCAGGTCTGCCCATCATATCAATGTCACTATGTATTTGCTTCCATCACCCAGGTTTTGAGTTGTATAGGGATAAAGATTTCTGTCTCATTTAACTTTGGGGTATCTCTACCCTATTAAAAACTCTGGCATATTACCATTGCTCAAAAAATCTTGAGTGCTCACTAAATAATAAGCAAATGAATAGGTTGCAAAGTAATTTACTATGTCTCATTAGTTGTAAAACATAAATTATGAATCACTCTAGTTTTCTTTTCCATTTTGGGAGATAATAAAACCATTCTCAGACTCAGGTACTTAATGGTTATTATTGCTATTGTTCTAATTAGTTGAAACTAGGGTTTGAATAACATGTATTGATGGTTTCCATTGTCTGATTTTTTTTCAGGATTTTGTGTCTACCTTCTTATAATTTCATAGAAATTTATATGGTATCCTTGATAACCCTTAGTTCTACTGGATTTTTGGAGGTCAGTAGAGTTTAGACTCTGATCAGTTTAACAAAGTCCTTTCATCTTTAGTGCCCTAAAGAAAAAAGAAAAAGAAAAACACATAAACACTCTTCTCTTCTTTATGATAGTATTAGGTTAAAAAATGAGCCCTCAACAAATGTTCTTACAAAGGACCAGTCTCAACCTCCACATGGTTACTCATAACTATTCATAACTCAAGTTCCAGAGATCTGATGCCCTCTTCTTAGCTCTTACCAGTGATGTACAGATGTTATGTGCAGGAAAACCACTCATACACATAAAATCAAGAAATCTAGCAACTTGGGCTCAATACTCTATAATAAGAGGGCCTCTACCCTCTTTATATTTTGTTATACTATTTTTGATCTTCATACAATATTATTAAATGAGCTGGGGAAATATTGACTGGAGAGGACCTCCTGTCACACTTGTGCTCTTCTTTCATGTCTTTAACCTTCAGTCATTACATGTTGAAGTTAGGAATTATTTCATTGAGCTTGTGCTTGTGCACTATTGTGTATTTATTGGTATCCTAGTTAAGGTTAGTATTGCAGTGATGAAGCACCATGACCAAAGTAAGTAGAGGAGGAAGGGTTTTTTTGACTTATGCTTCCACATCATTGTTCATCATTGAAAGAAATTATGACAGAGACTCAAACAGGGCAAGAGCCTGACGGCAGGAGCTGATGCAGAGGCCATGGAAGGGTGCTGCTTACTTGCTTGCTCTCTATGACTTGCTCAGTCTGCGTTCTTATAGAGTCCAGGACCACCAACCTAGGAGTGGCCTGACTCAAAATGGACTAGACACTCCCCCATCAATCACTAAGAAAATGCTCTATTGCCTTGCCTGCAGCCCAATCTTATGGAGGCATTTTTTTCAAATGAGATTCCCACCTCTCAAATGTCTCTAGTCCGTGTCAAGATGACATAAAATTAACCAGCACATTGACCTTTTTGTATTGTGTCATGATATAAAAATATTCTTCTTGTCATGGAATTGGGTCAAGAAGATTTGGATGCCACTGAGTTACTTCAGGCCACATATTTCTCTATCATATTTTTCTGTGTGTACATGTGGGTATTTACAGGATTGGGGTGTGTGTGTGTGTATGTATGTGTGTATGTATGTATGTTTGTATGTATGTATGTTACTGTATTTAGAGGCCAGATCTAAAGATGGATGTCTTCCTCAGTTGGTTTCTACCTTATTATTTTGAGACAGTCTGCCATTGAACCTGGAGCTCAAAGATTTGTCCAGTCTTGCTAGCTAGCATGCCCTAGGGACCCACTTGTATGTGTTTCCACAGTAGTGAGATTGCAGACATATATCCTAATTCCTGCTTTTTAAAGTAGTTGCTGGAACCTAAACTTAGTTCCTTATGATTCTGTGGCAAACACTTAACTGATTGAGCTATCTCTCCTGTCCCTTTATTAAGGCAAATTAGGAGTTGAAAAGGTTTAACTTATGTATGTGTAAGTTGATATGATGGATGAATGATAAAGAAATTGGATACATTTTATATTCTTGTATTATTTGTGGGAACTATGGCATTATTTATAAATTTATTACCAGACTTTTGTTTGTCTCCTGATTCATTCTGCCTTCCAGAGTCTGTGACTATCTATGATTTATCACAGCAAATGAAGCATCCCTGACATAAAGAGCAATCAATGGGTGGAGTGGTTTGAATGGAAATAGCCCTCACAGAACCATAGGGAGTGGCACTATTAGGAGGTGTGGCCTTGTTAAAGTAGGTGTGGAGGTGTGGCCTTGTTAAAGTAGGTGTGGCCTTATAGAAGTTAACGTGTCACTGGGGTGACCTTTATGGTTTTAAATGCTCAAGTCAGACCCAGTGTGGTTCTTCCTTCCTCCTGCCTGCTTATCCAGATGTGCATACTGCTTATATGCTACCATGCTTCCCACTGTGATGATAATGGACTAAACCTCTGAACTGTAATCCAGCCCCAGTTAAGTGTTTTCCTTTAAAAGAATTGCCATGTGGAGACCAAGCTACACATTTGCTACAAATGTGTAGGGAGTCTAGGTCCAGCTCCTGCATGCGCCCTAGTTGGTGGCCCCAGGGTTTGTGAGCTTCCATACTTCCAGGTTAGTTGTCTCTGTAGTCTTCATGTGTGTTCCCTAACATGTGGAGCAGGGGCTGTCTCTGTTCTCTGTCATTGGATCCTCTTTCCCCTATCTGGCCTACCTGTTTGGGCCTCAGTAGGGGAGGATGTGCCTAGTCTTGCTGGGACTAGATGCCTCTGAGTGGGATTGTACTCAAGGGGGGCTCTTCTCTAAGGAGAAGGGGAAGGGGCAATGGGGGAAGGGATTTGAAAGGGTAGGACTGGGAAGAGAGAAAGGGAAGGGGCTGTGATTGGGATGTAAAGTGAGTTAAATTTTTCTTGAAAATCTAAAAACAAAAAAAGATTTGTCATGGTTATGATGTCTTTTCATTGCAACTGAAACCCTAAGACAATGGGCTTAGTTCATGTTGCCAGGTATTTGTTTCTACTTAGTCTGCAGTCTATACCTCTGCTGTTGGTATGACTATTTGCCAGAACTGAGCCATGTCTCAGAGATGAGGAACTTCAGTTGAAGAAATGAAAGCAGTAGTCTTCATTTTAAGAAATCTCATTCTGTATTTCTGCAGAACAATATGATATTGATACGAAGATGGAGATCTGAAGAACTCTTAGATCTTATTTTCCTATGGAAGCACCTGGCACACATCAGAGACTCATGGTCTGGCATCTCCTCTTGGGCAAGCATTTCACAATTCATCTTTATGATTCAACATTTCCAATGTTGACAATTTACAGTAATGAGCCGTAAGTTGGCACCCAGGCAGGGTGAGACAGAAACAACTTTCAGCATAAGTGAGGGATACACTCTCTGCCTTCTGAAGGCATCTTAATGATGCTAAGTGGTCTGGACATTTAGAGGAAATTCAAAGGAACTTAATCAATTGTGTATCATTAAGAACATTGGACTTAAGACTTGGGAGATGGAGGAATGGTATCTGTTTTCCTGGTTGATGGTCTGAAGGGCCTGAGGAGTGGCAGTGAATATGAATGTTGAAACAATGCTAGAAGGACCCATTGACTGTCTTATTTTGTGATAATGGTTGGGTTCCACACTACCCTGGAATAGGTCTTGTGAATCCAGGAATGTTTGAGAGTCTTGAGACATATTGCTTATTGTTGTTGTTGTCAAATAAAGGGCATCTTTGACAGAATACTACATCATCTTTAATTTTTAAATTGATGTGTATGTATTAGAAGATAGTATCTGTATGTTTCCAAGGCCTGTTTTAAAAGAATATGAGAATATGAGAGTAATTTAAATAATTTTGAGCCATGTTTTCCAAATTATTTCTTTTGAGATAATGAGAATGAATATCCAACCCATGTACATTATCAACCACACAGATTGCAACACTCCACCCATAGGGTCAGTTTCTTGATATAAGAACAAAAGCATTCTCTCTCAAGAGTAGAGCATTTAATATGAATTCATCAATAAGTTGAGTAGAGAATTCTAGTGCTGGAAAGTTCTTACCAGCTATTTTTAGATCTGTATGTTTTTCTCTAATAACCAAAAAAAGCACCTGAGTATGTACTGAGTATGGAAGAAATGTGGCCATTGCTTATAGCCAACACAGGATGGAATTTAATCTTTGCCTTGACCCTGGCTATTGGAGTGTCTCTGGTATAGTCACTTTACTTCTTTCTACAATGTACTTTATTTTTTCACTATGCAAAAGTCATGATACCATCTCTGTCCATATTCTTGTGAGAAGGAAGTATCTAGTATGAAGATCTACCTAACACAGGCTCTGAGGGGAGCAGAGGCTCTTTGAATGCAGCAGTTACCTCTCACTGTACAGGGTAGAGAGATGGAGGGGCATGATCTGGGCTGAAGTCAGAGCCTAGTGAAGGAGATGTTTAGTTTTCTACTATGGTCTTGTCTCTAATCCAAAACTGTAGCAGATATTCCCACCAGATGTCACACAGACCTGAATCCAGGTCAAAGTCAGCTGTGCCTCTCAGTACTGGGAACTGGGCAGTATAAGAAGATAGTGAGGTTTAGAGGGTATGCTCAGATTACATTATATACTAGTATGAGTTATCCATAAAAACATGATGCAAATACTATGTACAGGGGTGTGTGTATATATATATATATATATATATATATATATATATATATTTACCAATTAAAGCACCACAGTCCTTCAATGGCTTCACAACAACCTCTCTCTCTTTCTTTCCCTCCCTCCCTCCCCCTCTCCAGAGTCCAGAAGTTTCTGCCTTCACTTTCTCTGCCTTGCTTGCTTTTCTCTATTTGTCTCATATTCCTAATCTGTAGAAGCTGATATAGGATGAGAAAGACAAGATTCAGTGGTTCGGTTCTTTACCTCTGTTTCTGTATTGATTTTCTATGTTCACAAAGACAATAAAAGCACAGATGTGAATGTGTCTCTCCAGGCAGCAGAATGGAAGAAGACAGAACAAACCCATGTACTGTTGTGTCTATGTGCGGATCATCCTTGTTCCAAAGATCTTACCTAAAGGGAAGGTCATCCCTAATACAAAGTGATCATGTGATGTGATGTGACTCAAGTCTCATCATTCAGAGAGTTCACCTGCTCACTGAAAGTTATGTGTAACCAAGGGCAACACAGAAAGCTTTTTTTTTTCAGTCACCCATAGACATGTTCAGAGTAACAATGATTTGAGTTCCCCCTAAATACAACTATCAGAATGAAGTTAGGCATTTTCTGCTCTTGTTTCCTCTTAGAGGTAATCAGAGGATACAGATATCAGGAGCAGTGTGGACCAGGACCAAAAGCACTGGTTCTAGGGCCAGTGGAATTGAGACTGAACCCTATCTGTCACAGTGAGTAGGATAGCTCTGTCAAGTTACTAAACATTTCTGAACTTTGTTTCCTGTTTTGTTATTCATCATCTATATCTATCCTGTCTATCTATATCTATCTATCTATCTATCTATCTATCTATCTATCTATCTATCTATCTATCTATCTATCTATCTATCGATCTCATATATCTATCGATCTCATATATCTATATCTATCTCTATCCTATCTATCTTATCTATCTATCTATCTACCTATCTCATATATCTATGGATCTCATATATCTATCTCTATCTCTATCCTATCTATCTCATATATCTATCTCTATCTGTATCTCTATCCTATCTATCTGTCTGTCTGTCTATCTATCTATCTATCTATCTATCTATCTATCTACCTACCTATCTCATATATCTATCTCTATCTGTATCTCTATCCTATCTATCTATCTATCTGTCTGTCTATCTATCTGTCTATCTATCTATCTATCTATCTATCTATCTATCTATCTATCTATCTACCTATCTCATATATCTATCTCTATGCTATGTATCTATGTATCTATGTATGTATGTATGTATGTATGTATGTATGTATGTATTATCTATCTATCTATCTATCTATCTATCTATCTATCTATCTCATATATCATCATCATCATGTGTCTACCTAGCTATCTGTCAAAGTATACCAGTATCGCTGTGGACATATACATGTATGCATACATCTTCTCATTCTTAGGCACAGCGGTCCAATATTCACTATTTCAGTATTTCAATGACATTATAGAAGAATATGAATAGGAGAGAAATAAAGGTTAATGTTTAAAACACTGAATCAGAGTGTGGCTGGGGATGGGGATGGGACACACTGGGCGTTGGTTGGTACCATTGCTACTGTAACTTCCTCTATGGTTCTCTGTCATTCACCTGACTGCATAGAGTGCATGGATGCTGAAGTTCTTCCTCTGAGCTCTCACTCATACTGTATCATGCCTGGAACTCACTGAAATAGAGACTCATATTTGTTTAAATAATTCCTGAGTGTTGAGCATAGTTGAACAAATACTTATGCCTTGGATGTGGTCTGCATTCTCATCAGAGATAAACACACTGAAGTTATTTTCTCAGGTCAACATGAACATCTAAACCCCAGTTTCTTGTTTTAGGGTATTATAAAGCAGGTAAATTTTTAACTGCCTTGGTAGTATTTATATATAAAGTGCTAAGAAATCTACAGACTCCCTGGAAATTGCTTTGCTATGAGATGCCAGTGACTACACAATCTGTGTTAAAAGAGCTACAATAAAACACCTTAATCATGAGGGCCTTTCCCTTAACAGATACAGGTTCTATCCAGACAACATAGTAGAGTCTGACCTTCAGGATACTTTGCAGGATACTTAGCATAAAAGTAGAACACAATTTGCATAAAAGTAGAACACAATTTGCATAAAAGTAGAACACAATTTGCATAGAATGCAATATACTTTATCTCTCTTATTCCTATCTTTTTTTTCTCTTTGGATATCCTGTCATCTATATGAGACACATTAATCATCCATTTTTCCTGAATTTGTTTATTGATGTGGATTAATTGGAAGGTGCTTTTATAAATATACCCAGTTGGGATAAATTAAGTGTGAATCTTGATGCAGAGCCTCCCTGACAGTTTTGGTCTTCTGTATCTGCCAGCTTCTAGAACACTTTTTTATTCTTATTAAAGGCATGCATATTTTTTCCCAGTCTAAAATAGGTAGAAACATCTGAGCTGCCATGGGTTGGGCTTTCTGTTCTAACACCTGTTAGGTTTAAGATGCCACCTGGCCATGGCTTCCGGCAGCACAGTGAGAACATCACAAGCTTCAATTGTGAAAACAGGCTGCCTGAGCCCATACTCTGCCTTTATCCCTTTCTGGAACTTCAGGCAAACCATCTAACTTCCTTTTATCTCAGTTTCGCCATCTGCAAAGTGGGACAGATGCTGTGTACTTCACAGAACTTTGCAGGATACTAAGTGAAAAGTCTCATAGAACATTCCGAACCACACTTTCTATTAACTTAAATGTTTTCTAGTGTTTAACAGATGATGTCAGTTGTTATTGCTGATGTTGTTTAATGGAAGCAGTTTCTTTAGTTACTAGATTGATTTGTTAGCATGTTGACTATTATCTGACAGAAATTTTAGATTTCTATTAAGACGTCCTTCCTTGAGCCTCCAGTATGGGCATAGGACTATAGAAACAATGGGCTCTACCTTCTCTAGTGAGGGTGTAGAGAAGGAATTACCTTCTAAAGTTTATCTTTAGGGAGACATGTTATAAGTTACAGAATCTAGGCCTGGTGAAATGGAAAAGAAAAGAACAAAACTGTGGAAATGTTATGTATATTCTTCTTCTTTTATCAAGAAATGCATTGGTTGCTTTTAAAAGTAGAATTGCATCAGAATCACCAGGAAGTTTTTGATAATACAGGCTTCTGCATTCTAATCAGGGCCTAATAAATTTGAATTCCTAATTTTTGTGTCCTTTTTCAGAAATTTGTATCTAGCTATCCTAACCCCAGCATCTGAGCATTTGCACATCCCGGAGATGGCAGTCTGTATCCAAATGTTAGTGTAAGGTGGACTTTGTGGAGAACATGTGAGTGGGGGAATCCTTTCCTGCATGTTGCCTTGGTGGAGGCATGGAGGGCTTCTATGCTTTACTTCTGGGTTGAGGATATCCAAAAACCTAGGGGAAGGAGAAACTCATCCATTTGTGTGACATTCCCTTTTTTTTTTATGACTTTCTTTACACTGCACTTGGAACTTGGACAGCACTTCCTGGCTTTCTATGTGAAAGATCCAGCAAATCTCAGCCTGCAGTTATAATTCTTGGTTTTGACACAAAATCACTGGGAAGATGAAAACAAACAAATAAACAAACAAACAAACAAAAAAACCCTGAACTATGGAAATAAACTGTCATTGCTATAAAAAACAGTGTGTCTGGATGGTTTGGATGCTGATTCATAGCTGAGCACCCTTCTAGCCTTGAGTGTTAGCAAGGTCAGTGAAAGGATGGAAACCAATGATGGAATGATGGATGTGTCAGCAGGCCCATGCCGAGGCATCTCTTCCCCCTGAAGGACCAGCCACACAATGACAGTATAGCATAGAATAGAGTTTATTCAGGACATGGGGAGGGGAACCAGGAGGGTAGTAGAGACAGAGAGAGAGAGAGAGAGAGAGAGAGAGAGAGAGAGAGAGAGAGAGAGAGAGCAGAGAAGTGGAGAGGCCATCCATGACCAAGTGGAGAGAAGGGGAAGGGAAGCAGGGAGGGGGCAGAGAGAATCTACAGGCAAGAGATCAAGGGAGCAAGACGAAGAGGAGGGGGCAGACAGTCCCTTTTATAGTGGGCAGGCCTACCTGGCTGTTGCCAGATAACTGTGGGGAGGAATATACCTGGCTGTTGCCAGGTAACTGTGGAGGTGGAGTTTAGACAGAATACTGTCAGAGCCAGGTTTGGAACCCTCCTGTCACTATGGGGTAGACTGCTGGGCAGTTTATGATTTGACTCACCCCTGGATTGTTTTTTGCTCTTTTCTATGGTTCCTTCACTCACTTTTTATTATAATCTTCTATAAATAGCATAAAGTATATAAAAAAGTAAGCTGGATATTTTGTGATTATACAATGATTATATTTCTCCTTTCCATATCCTCCCTCCAAACTTTCCACATACCTCTCCTTCAAATGCATGATATCTTATTTCATTAATAGTTATTGTTTTCATATATGTATATACATATATATTCCAAAATAAAACTTGCTCAGTTTGTATAGTGTTACATCATGTATATTTCCAGAGCTGACCATTTGGCACTGGAAAACCCATTGGTTTTCTTTTTCCTGGAGAAGACTATCTTTCCCACTCTCAGCTTTCCTCAGTTGTCTATAGTTTTTTTTTGTGTTGTGTGTATATATGTGTGTATGTTCTCATATGTGCATGCATGTGTGTGTAGGGTTGAGATCTCATGAGCTTTTCACTGTCCACTTAGGCATGTTCATTGATGTTGTCCTTGTTTATATTATACTTGGGCAGCCATGTTGGTGAGACTTTATATGTATAGCTTCTGGCGCTACTATAAGACGCAGTCTCATAGCAAACTCTTTGATCCTCTGGTTCTTACATTTTTTTTCTACCCCTTCCTCCAAAATATCCCCTGCAAGCTTTCAAAAGAAGGAGACAACCAACAGTCTTAACCCAGCTGTGCGCTCTATAAACTACATCAATGACCAGCATGGAATACTAATGTTAAGGGTGTGGTAGGGGCACCTTGGTGGAAACCAACAGCTCCCTAATTGGACTTAACATCTGCTAAACAAGAGGGAAATCATGCATAATACTAGAAAACTAGCCAACAACTTGGGGCTAGTGAAGTCTTGATTATTGGAAGAGTATTTACAGTCACTAATTTATTAAATCTGCATAATTCCTAACAACAATATGTAAACATTTATTGTTATCTCCACATGTACAGTCTTCAACAAGCTGGATTTTTAATCCATAGATGAATATATACTGTAATATTGGCATAAAGATAGGGTTCCTATTTTGAAGAGTTCACCCAGAGTCAGTGTATATGTAAATGATAATGCTGCTCTAGTGTTGTCCAGCTGATGTGTGAACTTGAACAATTTATTTGGCAGCACTTATCCCATGTCTTATATGAGCCATTGGTTCTTTTAGAGACTTGAATGGAACCTGTTTGGCATGACTGTGACCATCTTAGTTTGTAACTGTGACTGTCCCCATGTAACCCTGTTCAGTTTTCCTCACATACTTTTCAGTATATTATAAGGTACAAGAACAATGAGAATAATAGGCAGAGCTTTACAAGAGTACAGCACCAGCCATACCCGGAATGTTCCAGGCAGCCCTGATATCACCTTGAGATAACCTGGCTATGCTGGAGCTTAAATGCAGTTAGTTTGGTCTTGACCATTATATAAGCTCCTGTTTCTCATTTAACACGTTTTGAGGAGACCCAAGAACACATTTAAGTCCTCAGCACCATGCAGACCTGCATATGTCTGCTTCTTCAGTCTCAGTGCACTTTGAGCTGGCTCTCATACAATGAAATTGGGTTGTATTGGAACAGCCCTAAAGATACTTATTTCCTCATCCCAGAAGAACTCAAGACTACAGGAAGACAAATATGTAAGTAAATGACTACACTAAAATGTGATTCATTCTCAAATAGAGTATGTGTAAAATTCTGTGAAACCACAGATGAGGGCCAATTAATTATATCTGGGACAGGAAGTCTCAAGGAGAAAGAGTTACGGAGAGGTGATGACATTTCAGCTTGATCTTATGCATAACAAATGACTTCCTATAAGATATTTTCCACCTGTTTTGAATTAACTAAAATGATTAGGTCTTAGGTTTTATAAAGGTCATCTCTACTAGAATGGAGAGCGTGGAAGGCTCTTGTGAAAACAACCATTTAAAATACATCAGCCTGATTTTGAATGGCTACCAGAACAAATTAGTGCTAAAGTTCATGAGAAAGACCGAGACTGAGACAAAATTTCCAGGGATTTGATAGAAAATAGTCTCTCTCTTCTCTCTCTCTCTCTCTCTCTCTCTCTTTCTCTCTCTTCTGACTGTCTCTCTCATCTATCCAACTGTCTCATCCATCCATCCATCCATCCATCCATCCATCCATCCATCCATCAACCTATCTGTAATCTATCCAGCATAATTAACAGAAAATAATAATATTAGCTTCCTACTGAAGTATATTGCTCCTTTGTGTATGTTGTTTTAGGCTTAACTATAGAAGGGAAGGGAATACAGACTAATGAAATAAACAGGAGAAAACAAGAGACTTGACCAACACTTGATGGCAAAAACACTGCTGTTTTTTTCCTATTTCCTGCTGTCCTTGTTGATGTCTGCTATTGGCCCACAAAAATCCCCTCTGCTTGATCATTTATTCTCTCATTTCCCCTCCATGGGTATGTGGAGGTACCCTGTTGAAGTCTAACTCGGCTTGAGTTGCTAGGGCAGCAGTGAGAGAGGTCCTTGGGAAAACTGTTTAATCAAGGCTATCTGGACAGGGTTTCACAGAAGTGAGTGAGGCTTCAACTTGTGTCTTGCAAAGCCCTGGAAATGTGAGACTACTTACCTTGGTAGCTGGTCCACACTAGTACAGCTATTGTCTATTAAATTAAGGAATTCTTTATCCTTCAATGGTGATATTCCTTATCAATCTTCCATCTATCCTCAGAATCATGTAACACATGCTTTTTGGTAATTAAAGAACTATTTTCAGAATCCAAAAGTTAGGGTATTCTCTTCATAGAAAGAATAGATGGTGTCCAATCACAGTCTAGAAATTATAAAATAAAATGGATCATGAAAATAGACAGATTATTTAGTTCTCAGAGGAGGCTATTCATATAGCACATGAATGGAATAGTCAAGATTGGACCTGGGTTTGACCAAGAGTACATGTATGTAACATGAGGGGATCATGTCTGTATGAATGTTTGACAGAGGGCACTAGCCTTAGTTCTAAAAGGCCTATATTTGTTTGGCAGAAGTATGGTTCTTAAATAGCTGATCCCACTGATGATTTATGAATATATATATATATATATATATATATATATAATATATAATAACACACACACACACACACACACACACACACATATATATATGAATAAATGTGACATTTTCATGGAGCTGAATTTATTCAGTCAGGAGTATTTCAGAAGCAACCTCCACATAGTAAGCAAGACAGAACTAGGTTTTGTCCACAAGAACTTTAGATTCTATAAAGAAAAGTAGACATTTAATATACAGCAATGGGTGTATTAAGAAGATGGGGCAGGACATAAAACATTTACATTTAGCATTCTCTTCTCTTTTCTGTACAAAAACAGATGCCTATATTTCTATTTCTTTTTAAAAACAAAAGTAATATAAAAATGATCTTTCTCTATGTGCAAAATTAAATTTGGTGGCTGAAAAATGCCCATGACTTATCTCTTTGGTCATAATGGATGAGATGCAAAGAAGGAGTTGGGAATTAGGCTTGAGAGTGCATGTCAAAATTTTGTCATGAAGGTGCTAATTTATGATGACTTTGACGGGGCTGTGAAAATGCATTAATCTCTGAATAGGTAGCCATGTATCTCTATGTGCACTTACACCCAAGAATTTTCTTTTAAATCTATCACTAGGTCTCTCACTGCCTGAGGCCTTTTAAATGCTTTAATAAGGTAGCAAAATTAGTAAATTATTGAGCCTGTAATTATTGAACTGGTTTTCTTACATTTAAATCCCCATGCCTCCAATCTATTGCTCATTGCTATGAGATTAGTTTCCTTAAGCCCAGTCCAGTCTACTTAGTTACCCTGTTTAAAGGACTTTTAGTGGCTCCTAGGTTTAATCAAGTATGCCTACCTCATAGCAATGTAGCATCCTTCTTTGTCTGGCCCCATGTGGACTTTAATTGCATCAATAATCGCCTTGCCCTGTCAAGTCCCCAATCTTGACTCCTCCCCAAAGCCCACAGTGCACTCTCTGCCTTGCCTTAGTTTTATTGTTTCTCCAACTATCCCATGGCTGTCCACTGACTCCCCACCCTCTGTGCTTCCTGAACAGCATTTGGTTCCATCAAATATGGAATAATAGGAGTTGGACCTAAGCATTGGATCATTAATGCTTAGCATCATATTGGTGGCTAAGAATTACTCTAAATGGTGCTTCCTGGGATATATCTGCCAATCATGATATAGCAGGAGAATACCTTACTAAATCTCTTCTCTTTGCCTTTCTATCAAGTATGGTTTAGAGATACTTTTTTTCCCAATTACCTTTCTCTGTTGTGCATTCTTCAGAAGAGTGGGTGCCAGGAACAGGGACTGGTCCATGGCTTACTACGGAATCTCCAACTAGGTATCTTTGCCTCTTAGTTTGGTGGCTGTCAATCATCTATCATCCTAGTACTTACAAGATAAAGCATTCCAATACCAGCCACAGCAGAAACCCTAAGAATTAAGATATTTGCATTTCTTAATTTTATAAAATTTTGTTATGAAAACTTTTCAAATAAATAAAAGCATCAGACTCCAAAATTAATAAGAGTTGTAAACAGTTACTCATCCCAGGCTATTCCTCTCTGAGCATCACTGCCCCACAGAGGGCAGACTGTGAGACAATCTTGATGTCTTGCTGAGTTCAAAAAGCAGTGAAGTGATGGAGAACAGTGATCCTTTGTGTGAACAGGACATTTTTGACAATTACAGAAACAGTCAGAAATTGTTGAGAGTCTGGAAACAATTATACAAATACCTTTAATATCCATTTTGTGTTTTCTTGAGCATTAGGTACTGGGCAGAGAAGGATGAAGTGTCTACAGTTCTCAGTGATCCATCTCTCCCTCTTTTTCTCTCTGTGTCTCTGTCTCTGTCTGTCTCTGTCTTTCTGTCTCTCTGTCTCTCTCTCTGTCTTTCTTCTTCTCCTCTCCCCTCCTCCTCTCCCTCCCCTTTTGTTTCTTTTCTTTCTCTTCTCTCTTTCCATCTTTTGAGACATGGTCTTGCTATGTAGTCCAGACTGGTCTCAGACTCTTGATCCTCCTGCCTCATTCTTCAGAGTGCTAGCATTATAATTGTGTATGTCACAACACTGGGACCCTGGTTCTAGTTCTATAAACTTTATCCTTATTTCTAAATCTTGATAATGTTATTGTCATCAATGGTAATATATTGGAAGGCATATTAAGGAATGTCTTACTATATTTACTTAATGTTACTCTCTATAACTTGACTTTGGATTGTGTTTTATTGTATTTTATGAGTAGTACCATGGATACATTTATCATAAACACTCACTTTTATTTAATTGATATGATACAATTTTTCTTAAAATGCTACAAAAATAATCCTTGCTTTTAACTGCCTTTGCCAATCAGAAAACTTATTCTCTAGTCTCTATCCACCAACTAATTCCTCTTTACATATAGTTCAAGCCTTTACATATAGAAGCCTATCCGGTAGATTCTCCCAGGAATTAATGAATTTCCTTTCAACACTTATCCATGGAACCAGCAATGTTAGTTCACACTTTACATATCTCATTTTATTCATTTATTTTTCATTATGTAATGGAACCAACACTGCCCTTTGACATTGAAATTTCTTTTTCATTTCAGTATGTGTTGTTTTTAATTAACCAAATTTTGATCCCAATTTCATGAGTTTAGCCATGCATGCTTTTTTGTCACGGTCACGACCAATTGAAAACATTGATTAGTTGTATGATGTACCAGATCTGAAAGCTGGCCTTTAAAGTTTGGTGTTATACCTGTGATGTCACTAAAATAACTTGGCATGCCGTTAATGAATCTGCAAATCAAAAATTTATAGTCTTAGTTTTTTAACTACTAGCTAAATATGTTAGAAAAATCTAATAACTACTAAATATCAAATACTGTGGGTAAAGTACAGTGTATAGAGAAGCAATTTAATTTAATTTCTTTTCATTTTTAAGTTGGACTCTGTAGATCCAAGATTTTCTCTTTTGTAAAAGATCTAAATTTATATCAGTTGGCTACTGTTTCCAGAACAGCCTTGTCACAGCCGTGCATCATCTCGTCTGAGCAACTACAGTAAATAATTGGACCCGTGAGACATGGTTTTCCATCTTCTCTGCAGTGATGCCCTGTAACCTCTGGTTTCTCCCCTGGGTCTGCAGGGTGATGGTACTATTGCCTCTGGCCTTTTCATTTATTATTTATTTCATTTATTGCAAGTCTCAGAACAAATTGGAATTGGCAAAAATGGAGAGCGAGACTGTGGGATGATAATAGCCAAGGTCCACATGATTACTCAGAACTGCAGGAGAGCAGAGAGGCAAGAGAGAATATCTGTACAATGAAATGGTCCACATCAGGAGACTTTGGATGCTTTTAGAAAACACTTATGCCTCCGTGATGTTTTCAGATCTTCATTATGGTGGCCTGGCTGAATAAATACAAAAATGAGTTTTGTTTTCTTGTGCTCTTGTCAGTCTTAACAGAGCCTCGATTATAGAAGAAGAGGGGAAGGAAATAGGCACATACATGCATCCTGCTTCCCACAAGCAAAACCATGCTCTATGCCTCAGTTTCTCTACTCTCCCACACCATATATGGTAACTCTTTCCTGAAATAAAAAAGGGACAGCTTACTGCTTACTTATGACACACTGTTTTCATTGGCTACCAATTAATTAGATGTTTTTCGACTTTTCTATGAAGAATAATTTGCTATAATAAAACTGAATATAATTCAGTAGATTTTATCATACAATACTCAATTTGGACCAATTCCTCTGAAAGCAGGGAATTTTATTATTTTAAAATTCTGGTTTTGTAATGCTGGGATTGAACCTAGGATCTTACACAGCATGTGGTAAGTGAGTGCTCTACCACTGAACCACTTTCCCA
Organism: Mastomys natalensis; assembly: GCA_021653895.1. Classification (NCBI taxonomy): domain Eukaryota; kingdom Metazoa; phylum Chordata; class Mammalia; order Rodentia; family Muridae; genus Mastomys; species Mastomys natalensis. Next base: position 109,131 of record JAJTUV010000140.1, read on the forward strand.
GCCTCCAACAAGGAGCTTTTCAATGGTGTGATCTCAACTGATATCAAGGAAGGTATTTTATTTACAGACAGATTAGAACACGTGAAGTACCTGTCTCACCAAGCAACCAATATAGTCAGTGCTTAATACAAGTGTTTTTTTTTTCCCTCAAGCATGTGTGTACACATACACACCCCCACACACACTCAGCACAAGCAAGTGCACATATAATCTGTCACTCAGGATATTAGGATCTGTGCATGCATCCCATGTTACACATTCCTATGATGTGTGACCCTGAGCAAGGCGACAGGCAATAACTTTCATTATGTATTCTTCAGAGGAGGAAACTGAGATTTAGAAAGGAAACATAACTTGCAAAATTACTTATGAAGGATTCAAACTCAAATCTACCTAACTCCACTAATTCTTCTCCTAATCACTACGTGAGATTCCCTCTTAGACCATGCAGATAACTCATGCCATCCACGTGAGTATGTAGTTATATAGTGCTCTTTAATGCAGCTCTACTAAATAGACTTAAAGAAATAAACACTGAACAATAGCGACTTACTCTTCTGCCCAGTTTCTATGGGCTAGAGAATTAGTAGAGCCCTTTTTAAAGAGTGGGTATGTTTGCATGTGTGTGTGCGCGTGTGTTTGTTTGTATGTGGGTGTGCAGGTGCACATGTACAGGTGTGTGCTTAGGTACCTGAGGAGGTCAGGAGAGAGCATCAGATTCCCTGGAGCTGGTGTTACAGGCCATTGTGTTGTGGGTCACCTGACAAGAAGGTTAAGAACTGAGTTTGAGTCCTCTGAAAGAGCAGCAGGTGTTCTTAACTATGGAGCCAACTCTTTAGTTCCCAATTCAGAAATATGTTAACAAGTAGTCAGTTCTGACTTAGGATCTCCCATTCAGTTGCTTGAGGATGTTGACTAAAAGCGTAGTTCTCTGAAGGCATGGTTTATGCAGGAAGATGAACTTAGGAGGTGGCTTACTTACATAGCAACTTGACGCCAGTCCAAACCGAGTGTTTCTGTTGCTCTCTGGGTGGCTTATTCCAGAAACTGTTGCTTGTCCCTTGGATGGTGGCTGGTTTTCTTCAAAATGAGTGACATGAAGGACCAAGGTTGAATCAGCAATACCTTTATGAACTAGCCTCAGATGTGACATACCATTGCCTTACCTTACTGTGTTCAAACATCCATCTCTGATTTGATGGATAAAGATCTGTGTATGTGCCATAATAGTAGAAGACATAGTCATTGGGGCATTTTCTAGGTTGGTAACTTTCCCAAACCTGTTCTTATTCTATTTCTATAAACCCTTCAAGCAAAGACTCTAGTCTTCCACTCATTTTGTTTTTCCATTTAGTTTTTCTCCTCAGAAACTATTGCCTGGCTCCCCTCAAGCCTGGAATACAGTGATTGTGTATGTAATTGTGATGCTTAATGTTGACTTTCAATATGACAGTGAACTGTCTCCTCAAACTGTGAGCCAAAGAAAACTGTCCTGAGGTTGCTTTTTCCAGGTATTTTTAAAATTATTATTATAGCAACAAGATGAATGAGAAATATAAGAACCTGGTAATGAAGGCTGTTTTTGTCTACTCTGTGGAGATAAAGACAACTGGTCTGGCAGAGTGGTCCTTCTTAGTGGACCAGAATCTCAGTGATGTGCTTGGGAGAACATCTAATCCACACTAACATCTAATGAACTAGACAGATATAGAACAGGTTTCTTTGACAGTCCTTTTAAGAGTCAGCAGCAAGTCAGTTCTGCAATGCACACTGAGCTGTAAATATGCACTAATAACACTAATGGGTGGATATAAAATCACACAAAGCATATTGGTGTATGTTTCTTTGGGATCAAGAATATTTTGTTTTTTTCACTTTACTAATGTTCTACATCTATGTATCCTTTTTCCCTAAATATAACTTAATAAAGATGAACAACCAGAACACTGCTTAAGACAGGAACTGTGTGTTCCAGAATCTAATTCTTGGTGTGATTTTTTTTTTTAAATAAAAGAAATGCAATACACTTTCAGTCTCTGCATCTTTCTCATTCCAAGGATGTCATTACCAATACCAATATAAAACTTTCATTACTTGAACCATTACAATATACAGAGAATGGATTTTTCAATTTTCAAGTTCCAGTGAGCATATTAGCAGAATTATCTGTCATCAGGCACGTGGCAATGCCAGTAGCATCTCTAATTTTGATTGTTCTGAATCTTTGCGTTGATACAGGTCTCTGGTGGTGGAAGACCAAGGCTTTATTTGCATGACCCTGGCTTCCTCTGACTCACTTCCCTTATATCTTGTTTCACCTTCTCTGAGTCTTTAAAACGACAAATGCTAAACAATCTCTGAGGTAGAAAATATATTGATAAAAATGTGGCTTTAAGAATCATGCTTTAAGATGATTTACTTTGTGGGTTATTTTTAATTATCACACAAATTAACAAAGCAAATTTATTTTAGTGAGGGGTTATTAACTTTTCTGGAACTTTACCAAATGCCAGGGGCAGACTTAAAGCAGAGCTGGGACCTCATTTATGACAATTCTGAACTTGTGTACAATATGGCAGCTCCATCCCCTCACTGCATTGTTCCTGAGCTGTAGATATTGTGATGGATATATAGAGAGGCAGGTTTGGTGGGACTTAAGAAGGATCTTTGGGTACACTTGGTTGGGCAAGTTAGAATATAGCAAGCATTCTTAACTGAAAAGTAGCAGTCTGGCAGACTTGACTGCAGCAGGGGATTGGCTCTGGTATGCTTTGGATTACTTTCAGAATAGAATATAGACAGAGAAGGCAAGTATTCAGCCCAAAGTCACATGGCTAGAAGGTGATGGGTAAGCTTCACAACTATATGGTTTTTAATGAGATTAATCATACATTTATATGTCTTTAAATGTGAGTTATTTGGAGATAGTAATTAAAGAACGGATCTCATTTTTTTTGTGTGTATGAAGATGTCTCATTTAAGTTGACTGCATGATTGTAGTCAAACAGAGAATCCTTTATGTACGCAATGTATCTAGTAAACTCAAACTCACATTATGATACCTGTGCTGCTTTATTATTTCGTCATCCCATAGCTAACTTACCCATGGATGTGAGTTTCTTGGACATCTTGTTATCATCTATTGCTGCTCTCAGCAAATGTATACAGCATGAATTTAGTACCTTCAAGATCTGGTGGTAGAAAGTCTTATATAGCTAAAATCAGAAAATCACATTCCTTCCACACCTGTAGGAAGAATCCATCCCTTGTACCTTCTATCTTCTGGGAGTTTCCCATGTCCTAGCCTCCTTGACCCCATTTATCAATTATATCACTCTAACCTCTGTTTCTTAGTGGCAACTCCTTCTCTGACATTGGCAATCCTTCCTGTTTGCCTCTTGCGAAGGGCCGTAATTACACAAGTCCTCCTCCCTTTGATGGCCCAGGGGCAATACTCTACCTCAAATCTTTACATACCATCTCAACAAAGCCTACTTTTCTGTATAACGACATGGTATCTCAGATTCTGGGACCATGCTGTAAAGTGTTCAGAGGAGTTGTTATTCTCCTTGTTAAGTCTTTATATTCAGTTAAAAAAAATAGTACATCGGTTTGATGGTAAAAGTATTGTGGAGCTCAAAACCTTAAATTTGACTTAGCCAGAACTGGGAAACTTTTAGCAACTTTTTCCACTTATCCATCCATCCATCCATCCATCCATCTATCTATCTATCTATCTATCTATCTATCTATCTATCTATCTATCTATCTATCTATCTACTTTATATCCTGATCACAGCAACCCTCCCTCCTCTCATCCCAGTCCCACTCTTCTTCTATTCCCCAACCCCCTTTTCCTCAGAGAAGGGGTGCCCCTCCACCCACCCTCCCTGGTATATCAAGTCTCATTGGGACTATATCATCAACCTTTCTCACTGAGGCCAGACAAGGCATCCCAACTAGGGGAAAGGGATTTAACATCAGGCAACAGAGCCTGAGTTAGAGATAACCTCAGCTCTAATTGGTGGGGACCCACATGAAGACCAAGCTGTGCATCTGTACATATGTATAGGGGGCCTAGGTCTATTCAATGCATACTTTTTGGCTGGTGGCTCAGTTTCTGTGAGCCCCCATGGGTTCAGGTTAGTTGACTCTGTAGGTCTTCTTGTGGTATCTTTGACCCTTCCAGAATCCTCAATCCTTCCCCCAGATCTTCCTCAAAACTCACTGAGCTCTGCCTAATATTTGGTTGAAGGTCCCTGTGTCTGTTTCCACCAGCTATGGATGAAGCCTCTCAGATGACAGTTGTGTTAGGCTGCAAGCATAGCAGAGTATTATTAGGAGTATCAGGACTGGCTCTCTCCCATGGAATGAGTCTCACATAGGGCTAGTCACTGGTTAGCCATTCCCTCAATCTCTGTTCCATCTCTATCACTCACTGCACATCTAATAGGCAGGGAAAATTTTGGGTCAAAGCTTTGTGGGTAAATTGATGTCTCCCGCTCTCTACTGGAAGTCCTGCCTGGCTATAAGAGGTGACCTCTCTAGGATCCATATCCCCGTGTGCTAGTAGTCTCAGCATATCCTAGGGTCACTTTCATATCCTTCCAGGAATGTCCCCTCTCCCAAGCCTAAACTTAATTTACCTTGCAGAACTTTCATTTTTCAGCCGCAAATGGAGTACTTAGATTAGTATATGAACCAAACTCTTACTGATTTAGGCAAGTGACCTCAGATAAGTCACATAGCCTTTCTATGCCATAATTCCTTTACAGATGAAATTGTGAAAATTACAACAGTTCTTAGAGACTGGCTAGCTGAACCTAGAAAACAATCTCCTTGCCCACAGTGTGTGCTCTATAAATTTTATTACTTGTCCTAACATTTGTGACCTTAACCTTATTCATCCTTCTATTGATTTTATGATGTAAGTAAAACTGAGGCAGAGGCATTAGATGGCTTCTCTTAGCTCCTGCATCAAGTATGTGAGACAGTAGGGATTTGAGAGATGGCACATCAGCCTATGTGAACTGGAGCTCTCCACCTTGTGTGTCATCACATCTGATGATCACTTCACCAGACAAATGGGATAACACTGAAAATGTTTTGTATAAAGCAGTCATAAATTCATAAGTAAAACACTCCCTATTCATAGTACCTTCCCACAATTGTTTTCCTCCTGTTTTCAGTTACATAGTTCATATCAAAGAGTACAGAGTATGGATAAAGCTGACTTGTTTGACTATGCTCTCCTTTTTCCCAATTGAGGCTGCATCATAGCAAAGGGAGTTCTATATGTTTTTATATTGAACTTCTCCTAGTCATTTTTTATGTACTTTTAGTTAAGTAAAAGGCAAGAGTAAACACCAGATTTCAGTCTGTGTATCCATTGAATCTCCAGCATCATTCTGCTTGGCCTGGATGCTAGGGTTTGTTTCTGAGGTACCAGTGAGACTTGATCAGCCTGTCTTCCTCATTCCCTTAGATTCTGGATATCAAAGGTTTGAGGTAATCAAATAATCTAATAAATTATGATAACCACTCCTTGAGGTTTAGCTAATTTCAGAGTATCAGAGTTCAAAATTATTTAACATCAAGTCAGGGCCAGCTTACTTGATCTTCCTTTAATCAATGAGAAAATACTTCAAGAATGGGGCTCCTCCCCAGAATCCAAGCGTCTTCTTGATCCATTGGCCCATAGAGAACAGGAGCAGTGCTTTATCAGACATCTTCAGTTGTCAGAGTTACAGATCTTCATCTCTTACTGGAAATTGTGATAGACTGAAGTTTAAATTTGTTAATTAATTCTGGAAATTTAGAAGAGTGTTTTTTATATACTCTCCCTTTTCATTTTATCATTAGTGTGAGGAAGAGATTTTAAGTAGATGTTTGACCCTACAACTCTTTCCTTTAGTTCAAAAGCCAAATCAAACAGAGCACACATAAAAAGGAAGGCAGAGCTTCCATTTGTCAAGTGATGGATTATTCTTATTATTCATGTAGATATCTGACAGTGTCAAGATACTAGTATTGAGTAAATAGGATTCCAAAAAACATTGAATGTTAGAATTATTTTCACAGATATGGACAGAAATCATATATTCTTCATGTAGTTTTGTGTGACAGTTTATCATTGAAGAGGACTGCAATACTAATGCATACCTTTTTGTATGTTTGAGCCTCTATCTCCGATCTATCTGATAAATTCAGGGTAACTACCCACTCCCTAGAAAAGACTGATACAAATCAGTTTGCAATATGTGAATTTCAAAATCTGGCCATTGATTAGCTGAGCTAATGACAAAAAATAAAACTAAAAAATAAAATGGAACTGGCACCTTAGAGCTCTGTTTTCCAAGTCAGAGCCAGCAACATAACTTATGCATTGACTGAAATAATGTAATGAAACCCCTTTTCTCTCCTAACAAGCTTCCTCCAGTCATAGAACTCCCTTTGCTATGATGCAGCCTCAATGGGAAAAAGGAGAGCATGCTCAGATATTGAAAACCTGTAGGCCATTACCTACTTTATCACTCATACCAAAGACACTGAAAAGATAGCACATGGGCGATTGATGGGCTATTTTCATCATGAAAGTCTGATGACCCCACTTGGGTTTTCAAACAAGGCATTTAATAACCACTGCCTTGTTAAGAGGTGGAAAATGATCTGGCGGGTGGCCTGATAGGACAGGGTTTTATTGATTTTACTGAGGCCCTTGGCTTGGGAGATCACAGGCTTCTTAAGGGCAAAGTTAAAAGGAAGCATTAAGATGGATGAGTAATTACCTGTGTGATGGATGTCATTTTGCAAACGTTAGGACAGGGTGCTTTGCCTTTGAGTACCCATTGATGAGGGGGAGGGAAAACATAGGCCATATCTAATTTTCACTATCAGTTTTTTCTTGTTTATGAATTGGCTTTGCTCTGGTGGAGTGTGAGTGTAGATGACTTAAGAAAAAAAGGCAAATGTAATTGTTGGTTTGTAAGGAGGAAGAGGCAGATTAGTATGGGTGCTAGAAAAAAAAAATCAAAATAGTGCTTTATGTGCTATGAAAGAAAGAGAGAGAGACAAGTAAAGAACTTTATATATATTGTTAGTTCCACTGGTTTTGGGTCCGCATGAAAATCTCTCAGCCTGTGGCTCCTTTCTAAGAAGCCAGGCTAAGCTTGAGGGGACATTAGGAAAGAGGCATAGATGGTAGTGTGGGGGAGGGATGGCTTGGTAGGAATCAGAATTACTGAGGAGACTGGAGGATTTCACAACAGTGCTCTGAGTGACAGCATAATTTCTGGCTTAACTCTGGATGCTCACAGTTGTATGGATTGGCACAGGCTGCTTGAGCTATTGTAAGAGCTGTCTGGCCCCTTTCCTGTCCATCTTTGAATCCACATTGCTCCAACTTAACAAGGCTGTGCTGAGGATGGGTGGATGGAGTTGGCCTTACTAGAAATGAAGGTGTTGAATCTGAGCCTGGCCTGAAATCCCTTTAATGCTGTAACACTGAAGTGAGCAACTCTTTTTAATGCAGAGTCTACTAAGTGTTGTTTTGAACACACTGTAATTATAGTCCAGTAATATGCTATCATAGAATAACATATGGGAGGTTTTATTTCTGCATGAGGAAGCACTCAAGACTAGAATGCATTTTCCACTATATGAATTTTTAAATATTTGTGCAAATTGGCTTTTTTCCCAAAGGGGAGAAATGATACATAGGTATTTTGCTTTGTCAGAAGTATTGTTGTAAATAATGAATATTTGTGAAGGGTGCTTGAGCCATATTTCTCTCCTCTCTAGAAAATGTTAGAAAGTACAACTCTACCATGGGGTAACCTACATGAGGAACAGCAAACCACTGAATTTTATTGATCTCTCTCTCTCTCTCTCTCCTCTCTCTCTCTCTCTCTCTCTCTCTCTCTCACACACACACACACACACACACACACACACACACACACACAAACACACTTACACACAAACACATATAAACACCCACACAAATGCACACATACACATATGATGGAGGTCAAAGGTCAATTAATGAATTTGTATTAAGCTTCTGTATTTTAAATCACTCTCATTCTTTAGTATAGGTCTCTGATTCATTTTTATCCACAGTCTTTTTCTTGATTGTGTAGACCTGTGAGATAGGGTTCTTAGGAAGCTCTACTAATCTAGCTGTGATTTTACCTAGGAAAGTTAATTCTTTCTAATGGGTTATTTCATGTTTTATTCAAGTAGAAATAGTACATACTGGTGAGTGGCAGATCCTGTTACAAATATAGTTATAAGTAATTGTTTGTGATAACTTAAACTATAAATATATTTTGGAGTGATTCATGACCATTTAAATCTGAGCACACACAAAGTTCTTATTAATAGAATTAACAAGATTTTATTTTGATAAAATTTTATCTGTGAATACCTTTAAAATGTATCCAATGTAATATTGGACTGTTTGTGGGTGAAGAAAAACAGTATTTTGATGAATGAGGAATATAATGTAATACAATACAATACAATACAATAATATAATGTTCTCCAAGCAGGTTTGTATGGACCCTGAGGAAGCTCAGAGCAGAAAGTAGGCCTGAACTCATAGAAGCCAGAAAAGGGGATCTGATCCATGGAACTAAAATTGTAGTTGTTTGTAAATACAAAAGCTAGACATTGAACCTGAGTTTGTCTGCAAGGACTATGAGTGCTCTTACTTACTGGCTGAGCCATCTCTCTGCCACCAACCCCCAGTGTAAAATAAAATGTTACACTCAGAAAGTTACATCAACAGTTCTCCTATAGGCAAGTGTAATAGTGTTTTGAAGAATAAACTGAAGTCACCTAGCTGTGGGGTGATTGGTAACTGTTAGCTGATGGGAAAGAGAGAGACATTATCCCTGATGAGTCCATCATGCTCCAATGAAAGATGTGATCTTCCATCTAAGAATGTTTGGGTAGTACAAATTGGTTTTGAAAGAAGCAAAATTGGGTGGGAAGGGGGTATCTTACTAAACCACATTGTAAGAAATACTCAAAGAACTAATAAAGAACTAATAGAAGAATATACTGAAGTTTGTTCTATGCTATACAAATATAAGTTTATCATCAGAGTTCATGATAGTCTCTGGATTTTGATTGTCTTCTTCCAGGAGATCCAAATAGTCCATTCTCCAAATAAGTGTTTATTTCTGCCCCTTCCCTCCTCTTGCCATCTCTTCTTCTTTCTGCCTTTATTTACATTAAAACTTGTTCCAAAGGAGCTCAACTAGTTACCAAGGATTGTGATATTCCATCTGGGTTAACGCTCTGTGGGGTTAGGTAATTCTGCAACTCTTCAGTTGACCTCTCTAACTTATTGAATACTCACATGGAAAAAAATGAAGCAATAGATTTAAAAGAAAGAGAGTTTTGAAAAGTGAAGAAGTACTAATTTATATAAATTAAAAAAAAATCTGACTTCTCCATAGTTTACATTTCTATAATTGTGCTTGCCTGTAGTAACGGGAGTGGAGACTAAAGGTTGCATCAGGATGTATTTTTCCAATTGCTTCTTCCCCTTGCTGTTTGAAATGGAGTCGGCTACTGAACTCAAAGATCACAGTTTTGGCTAGAGTGGCTGGCCATTGAGCCTCCATGATCTGCATATCTCTACCTCCCACTGCTGGGGTACAAAGCATGTGCTGCTATATCCAGCTCTTACATGATGGCTGGGAGATCTGGACTCAGGTCCTCATGTTTCTAAGAAACACTAACCACTGAATCATTTCTCCAGCCCAGTTCTGTTCATCTTTCTCTAGCTTTGCTATAGCACGCTTCTGGAAGATTGTAGCTTTAGATCTTTTAAGAATTCTCTGAAAATCCCAGGGTGTTCAGGAGGTCTCTCTTGCTAACCACATGGCTTCTATGCTTTGACGTCTTTCTCTTCCTTTTATGTTGCCATGAGTTCCATGTCTGCTGATACCCAAGTTCAGCTATGCTAAGGGCACTAGTGATTTACTGTGCTCAAACACACACACACACACACACACACACACAAACACACACACACACACACACACACACACACACACGAATACACACGTGCGCATGCATACACCTCTCCCACCCAGGATTGGGAAGATTACTCAGTCTTCATATACACAAATGCGTGTACACAAACAAACACAACCTCACACTCGATCACGTCTGTTGTCCTAGATCTTCAGTCATGATGTCATGCTGTGGAAACAACCTGTGGACTTTTCTGAATCTATCCTTTGACAGTGGTTTCAACAATCCCATGCTGAGCTTCTTCACACATTTCTTGTCAACTTGAAGTGTGACATGAGGTGATACATATGTCTCCTGATCCCACTTGGTTCTTGCTAACTTTGTTCTTCCTTAGAAGTGTTCGCTTAAATGTCTCTTATGCCAAAGTATGATTGTATAGCCCTTCTGAGAACTTAGGCATGAGGCCAAGAAAATTGGAGCAGGTTCACTCTGAGCTCAGAATGTTTACCCTCCAACTTCCCACTTACTGTGTGGTTAAGAAATGCTCTTCACTCATTGTTCCACAGTGTTCCAGACGATACCAGAAATACCCTGATTCTGGGGCACACAGTGACTGAGGATTCTAGTACATTGAAGTTGAAAATGAGTAAATCTGGAGCCAGTGAGATGCCTTATCATGTAAAGGATTTCATGGTCAACACTGATGAGATCCAATATGCCATGGTAGAAAAAGAGCAGCCAGTCTTGCAATTTGTCCTCTTATCTGTAAATGTACACCATGCATGCCCTCATGAACAAACACATAAAGGTATAAGAAAAAGAAGTGAACTTTTATTTGTAAAAAAAGAACAAGGCTCTTTCAAAATGTAATTTAGAAATAAAAACAATTCTGAAATTATTTGACTTGATAAAAGAATGTTTACCTGAATATGTAGAAAATATTAAGAATTCCTTTCATAGTGAAATCTCATCGTCTCCATCTTTTATTCTATCAAGAAAAGAGGATATATATAGGCATAAAAACATGTAGTCTGTTAAAATGCATAATACTATTCTGACAGTGTGCACTCGTGTCCTCAGTACCTTGTTTTGAAGGGCATGGTCAGGTTGTATCTTTCAAACAGAATTCATTTTTGAAATTCCTATGATGTTACTGGAAATTGCTCACTACTTTCTACTTCAAATGGCATCCTTGGCTCTTGAGAAAGATTTCTGAAAGCCTTTATTTGACTCTTGACAGCTGTGCATTCTTCTCAGCGGCTGGAAGGGACTCTATCTTGTCTAAATGTAAATACCTGGTTACCTCACTCTCTGTCTGAGAGGGTAGTTTATTCCTTTTGGAGGAAGCCCTGATTTTTCAAGGAAGAAGCAATCAAGGGCTCCATTAGCAGGCAGGCTGCAGACTGGTTCTGGATCTTTATTTACTTCTCAGAGCATACTTTGTTTTCATACCCAGTAAGTTTGACAAAGTGATCAAATCAGTCTGCTAGGTGGGTCACTGACTCGGTGACAGCCTTTTCGAAAAGCACAAAGGTGCTTCTTAGCGTTTTGGACACCAGAAGTTTTCCAAGTGTCCCCAGCAATTAGGAACAGATTGTCCAAGGTGGAAGAAGCCTGTTTAATAGGAGAGGTATCAAGTTAGTCATCTACAATCTTAACAGCGTGGATGAGGAGACCTTACAAGTGTGTCTAATAAAACACTAATGTCACCCACATCTTTATAAAGCCATTAAAAACTCAGGTTTTTTCTCCTTCATGTAGGTGTGTGCAAAATTACCCAATCTATCCCTTCATCTCTGCAGCACATCTAGTGAGGTATCAAGATATTTCTCTAATATCTCCATCACAATTTCCAAATCACAGTCTCCTTGTTTTGGCTGAAAGCATTAAAACCAGAAATTGCCATAGAAATGCTACTTGCCCTTCATTTACAGAGCTGCTACTGTTATTTTCCCTCTGACTTTACAGAGTGCTTTTCAGCCACCAGTACATCTGGTTCAGGGGATGAAACTCAATTGTACTTAAAATACATGAGTTAAGCATCATGTCAGAAGTCTAAACCAGCTGGCTTGTCATTTCTCAAAAGGGACTTCCAGAGGCTGTGGTTCCTATAATGGGAGAATCTTTCACTTAGTATGTGAGGCCAGGGACTAATGCCTTGTTTCACAGCTGATCACCTCCATGTGCTGATGTAACTGGGCCAGCATTTGAATGAAGAGTGTACCATCTAGCAGCCTTGAGGACTAGATGTAAGAAATTCTGCTTTACTCAATGTAAAATCAAATCTGAATGGAGAAGTGGGATATAATCTTACAAGGAAATGTATGGTGTGTGTATGCATGCACACACACTGTGTGTGTGTGTGTGTGTGTGTGTGTGTGTGTGTGTATCAGAGAGAGGGAGGTAGGGGAGACCCCGAGGTGTTAGAGCAGTTTTATTTCATTGATGTTTGTATCTTCACCCGCCGGCACACGGAGACTTTCTGAACTCCCAAGCAGCCTTCATTATGGTGTTTTTGACACTGCCACAGGGTCTTTGCATTATTTATCCCAGACTGCTGTACTCATCCACCTTCCTGGGACTATTTTCAGATGGAATCACTAATTAGCACATATGTGGAAACTTCTCAAAGCAGTTGGGTCCCTTCCTCATTACTTCTTAATTTTTTTTTCTATTTGCCTAACGTATGTCAAAGATAAATTTTTAAGTGAGTGGGAATTTCCAGACTGAAATGCACACATGACATGAGAAAATAATTAGCAAAGCAAGGATCTTTTGTATGATCAGAAAGGAAAGCCATCCGAATGCTTAGAGAGCAGAGTGATGTTGGTTTGGCCCTATAGCGTGCTATGTGGTAATATATTAGCTAACCTCTAGGGCAACTCTCTAAAATTGCCTTGCAGATGTTTTCACAGCCTTAGCAACTTTAATTTTCAGTGTGTTCTTGACATACAAATTCCTCTCACCTTTCTCTACTTTGGATTCTAAATATTTTGGCACAATATATTTTCCATTAGACTCCAGTTTACATATGTAAGATTGTTGTCTTAATCTTACTTTCACTTGAACCACTTGTAATCATATAAAAAACAATTTCTGTCATTGTATCTGTTTTCTAGATTTCCTTCAATCATTCTTGTCCCCAAATATGATTTCTTGATGTTTTACAGTGACTACCTGCATGACATGTGAATTATTAGGCAGTGATATTTTTAGTTTTTGATTAAATAATTTTCATTTATTCTTTGGCAGTTTTACACAGGATTGTATTTATATCATACCAACATACCCTTGTTCCCATTTCTAATTCCTCTTCTCCCCCACTTCTCCTGACTTAATGTTTTTTCTTTTTGTTCTTCCTTTGAAAACTGGCCAAAAAAATGTAAGTCCAGCCAAAAGGGAAATTAAATACTTTACTGGAAGGTGGGGGAATCCATAGGAATCTTTAACACTAGATGAACACATGCATGCCTGGACACACACACACACACACACACACACACACACACGGGAGAAGAGAGAGAGAAAGAGAGAGAGAGAGAGAGAGAGAGAGGAGAGAGAGAGAGAAGAAAATTAGTTCTTCATTTAAGAATTGTTAGGTTAAATTAAATTAGATACAATGTTGTTTTTTTCTAACATGAACTTATCAAATATATGCTTTGTAAGCAGATTCCCATTCCCTCATCTCTCTGTGTATGGGTTGTGATTTTGTAGGGTGATCAAGTCACAGCTATCATATAGAGGATCTAAGAAATGAGATTGGAGGATGGTTTTCCTATAAATTATGCTCAATAGCTTTCTTTTTATTTGTATTTCTAGTAGTACCTAATGGCAGTGTTTAAAGTTCATTTTAATGGAAACTCAAGATTTATTTTATTCAAATCAAATGTCTAAGAGCCCAGGAAAAGCACAGCATCCATCCTTCAATGTGCTGTATGTAGTCACAGTCAGTGTACGGGCATCTAGGAGTAATGCCTGCACTTTTCATCCCTCGTCTACAACATTATATGTAGTCATGAGAGCTTTCTATGTGAACACACACACACACACACACACACACACACACACACACTAACATTTTACTCAAGTTTTAGCCAACACAAAATGTTCTAAATCTGTACTGTCTAATATGGTAGCCACCAACTAAGTGTGAGTATCCAGCACTTGAAATGTGGACCAGCCCAAACTGAGGCATGCCGTGACTGTAACAACTCATATTGGATTTCAAAGAGCAAGAGTGAAAAGAAAATATAAGCATCTCACTAAAGTATGGCTGTTGTTATGTATTAAAATGATGATAGTTTAGCTATATTGGGTCAAATAAAATACAGCATTAAAATTAATCTCATCGATCCCTTTCAACTTTCTTATTCAGTATGGCCATTAAAAGACTTGAGCCTGAAATCGTGGCTCATGTGCATTTCTGTTGGACTCTGGGCTCTAAGTTCATGTCTACTTTGGTCTCATTGCTTTTCATGTTTAAATGTTTTGAACTTTACAGACAGATTATGCTTTGTTTTCTAAATCCATAGAAAGAAATCCTCATGTTCTCTGAACATACTGAATGAATTTTCTGCCACTCTGCACCCTTGGCCTGTGCTTTTGCTTCACCCTCTCTCCGTTTGGGATGCACAGTGCCTCTGTCTACCCACCCAGCTAGAGAACCCTCATTCACTCACTTCCATTCTTGCTCTTGTATAGGTTTGAAATCTAGGCTTGATCTGATGTGGGACCTTGACATCTACTGAGATTGGATGGCCTGATTCCCTGACCCCTTCCTCTCTAGCTAAGTCCCTGTGGAGCAGATTCAATTCCATTCCAGCCTCAGATATTGCCAAGCTAGCCAGTCAGCTCCTTCTATGAGAACCTGGGTACCGTATTCTCGTATCTGAGTACCTATGGTACTCCAATAAGGCTTCTCATAGTTTCTCAGTGTTCACTCCATTCAGGAATGTGACTCCCTTGGGACATCATGTAACATTTGCGCCTTTCCAAATGGGCTTGAAGAAATGATTCATCTGTTATTGTCAACTGCTATATGTGAAGTCGTTCTCATAGCCATCACCAGTAAGAGCCTGGTAAATCCTGAAGCCCCTTTTCTCCCTCTGCCAAGGTAGAGTGAATTACACCCTCCTTGGTTACCCTCATGGCATATTCTATCCTCAAACCCAGGCCACCAGTTATGAGAACCCAGAAACTGCTTGGAAGGAGGAATCATTTCTCATGTAGTTTTATGTTTCTGGCTCTGAAAACAGCTTCTGGTATCCAGTAGGTGCTAGATAAATGTTCCTTGAACAAGTACATTTGAAATTCAGGGATCTCTGAAGACACTTGGGTGTGAAGCCATCTCCCTGACTGAGGTGCATAGACTTTGGTCAGAGTTCAGATAGCACACATCCTGGTGTAGATTTCTTAGCTTCGGTTTAGATCAACCTGCAGACTGCCCTCCATTTAGAATTAAATTAACTTTAAAAGAGAGTGTAAGTGCCTTGTTTGAAAATCTCTTCGGTTTGCCTGGTGATTTAATTTTCAGGCCAGATGTGATCTGGCATCCCTGGTGGTTGGTGTCTGCTTTTCATTTACTGGATATTGTTCATGGGGTTCTGGGATGTGGCGGGAGGCTGTCCGTTCAAAGACCAGCTCTGTACACATTGATGACTTAAGAATCACAGACCTTACCTCTCATCCTGATGTAATCACTCCACTTCAAGAAGAGGGGCGGGTAGTCTGTTATGCAAAAGGTCTTGCTTTATTTTTTAAACATTTTAGTTTTGACACACACCCAAGCTCCACACATTTTCTCCCTTAATTTTTAAACCCACGTACACTTCAAGGGAAATTGAATCCATATGTTTCTGATTCATTTACACACAACTCATCAAAATGTTGTTTTAAAAGAGCTAAACTCAAATCCCACAGGGGCTGAGTGGGTTTGAGACTTGGCTGAAGGCTTTTTCCTTGACTTGGGCATGGGCACAGCAGGTGTGAAATAGGAGCCCGCCTACCTCCCAGGAGCTGAATAGCATCCTTCTTAGAGGATCAGCTCACACCTCTGGCTTCTCACCTTGCAGTCAGCCTTCCTTTCCACAACCGCTGTGGCCTACATTTGATTAGCTCAGAAAACCTAAGGGACAGGAACCCCAGGTTGTTCCAGCCAAATTGGACCGATCAAGCTATTTATGTATGTCATTCTGCCTCACGGCGGACTAATAAAATTCACACAGCTGGCAGGGGCCTGAAAACCATGTTCTTTGCTTGAATGGACCTGGAAAGCCCAAGGCAGACAGGAAAACAGCCCGCATGACTACTGCAAGAAATAATACACAGCCAAGGGCGGGTTCACGTTCTTTCAGGTGCTCCTCCCTGAAGCTCTGCAACCCTGTCAGTAACATTGTCAACGTTTGACCCACAGGCAAGGTTTGCGGTCTCAACCCCAACTAAATTCTTGAGTTTCCACTGCGTCTGAGACCGTGAGCCATAAAAATTGCTCTATTGTGCTATTGGGTCCAGGTAACTCTCAACAGTGGCATGGCCACTGGGAAGACAGCCAACAGTGAGATGTTTTTTTGGTGTTCAGAACTTCTGTGGTCTGTGTGGTAGAGGCAACGCAGCTGCCATGGTTGAAAGAGCGGTCACACAAGTTCCGTTATCGTCATAGCATCCTGATCTCTTGTTTTTGGGTCACAGTCTTCTGTTGCAAAATAGAGACGAATATCAGGTTTTTCTTTGTACCATGAAAAGGATAGTTAAGGGGCTGTGGTACACCAAGGTGAAAAAAAGTTACTGAGCCCCAAGGAACCGGGAACAGGGGCCTCATTTCCTGTTGGCAGGGCAGCTCCTCACACAGCTGTCCTAGATGACACCAGTATAGGATGGGTGAACGCTGCAAATGACCATTAGATTAAAACCGAGGATGAGAACTGTTCTTAAATGGTGGGGCTCATTAACATCAAGAAATTTGTTGGTTGGTGCCAAGAAGGCATCAGAAGCTCAGCTAAATTCTGGCTCTTCCCAGGGGCAAAGAAGCAAGCTTAATTAGCCTGAGGGCTTAATTCTACAATCTCTTCCAAAATGAAACAAGGGGACCCTCCTGGGTTTTCAGGACATGTGCTTCTTTGCAAAAAAACATATGGACTCAATATTATTGAAAACATATGATGTTCTTTCCTCTCTGCTTAAACTTTCTCTGCATTGACTTTCATTCTGTTTTCTAAAATCCACATTAAATGTTCTACTGAGCCTGACCCTAAAACAACACTATATGAATGTTTTCTTTTTTTTTATTATTGATTTATTTTTCTCTCATTCTTCCCATAAAAATCAGAACTATTTGTGGCCCTAAGATAGTCCTTTTTGTGATTCTTTTGTGGCACCATAGTCTTACCTAAATTTGTTATGTGCATTGGATGGTGTTATTACAACCGAAGGTACAGTGGGAAGTTACACAAAGGACACTTTGTATAGTTAAAAGAAAAAAACAGCTTTTAAAGTGATCTGAATTATTTATTTAGCTGTATTCAAAGTGGATACATTTATTTCTGAGTATCCAGGGTCAGGATAGAGTGATTTCTCTTCACAAGATCCTGATATAGTCTGTGCATAGCTAAGTATAGAATCTGTGTCCAACTGCTCTTTTGAAGAGTAATAATCCTAACACCACAACAACACAGCACTTCCACTAATGGGGCCCTGACACCTGTCTGCTCCTGTGCTTAGTAGGCACCTTACTCTATTTTATTAAATAAAGACAACCCGGTGAGGTGGGTATTGGTTGTCTTCTATGGTACAGATAAAGAGAAAGGGTCACAGGAACTGGCAATTTGCCCAGAATTGCTATGATGAAGAAAAAGAGATTCAGATTCCATGTCTATCTGATTTTAAAGATACTAGGAAATGAAATATAAATAAAGTGAAATGTGGGGAAATAAATATAGCCTTAGATGCTACATTCTATTTGCCATGTTCTGAGTCTTCTTAACAAGGGCTTCTGCAAAATATTAGGCAACTGTTCTTTAGGTAAACAATGGGAGGTATCTAAAACAAACATCCTCTGCATCATCTCCAGGCAGCATGCCCTTTCTCTCCTCTACATACTGACTCCTCTCTCTGGGTCCTTTGATGTTCCCAGTACCTGTCAGAGCCTGCATGCAATGGATCATACAGTGGGTATATAGTGGGTGGAGATGCTAAGAAAGCTCATTATCAAATCACAGACATGGAGGGAGAGGGAAGAAAGAACAAAACAGTGTCTAGTTTGGGTGGTAAATCAACTTAAGAGTCCATTCCACTGGGGATTTCTGAGAGGCATTGAGTCAGTGAAGAATACTTATAAGCAGTTTGATATAATAACTTTTCCATTTGGAAAAGTCACTTAGTACATCAGAGAGACTGGGAAAGAGATCAAGAAGAATAGGATGTAATCACAGTATCTAGTTATGAAAGAATGCATGCAGATTCTTAAACACCCACCCTGCTGACGGCAGCAGGAGTCTTTGAATATGTGAGTTTCCTAATGAGGCCATGCCATTGAATTAAGATCGATTAAGGAACACTGGAAAAGAGGACATGCAAAGCTTCTAGATCCATACGGGGAATACACCACTAATATTGTTGTGGGAATGAACACTCAGCACACTGTGTATGTGCTCTGTATGTTCAAATGCAAAGCCACACCACTACTGTATAAATCCTCATGTCTTCATCACCTCCTACTGAGAACCCAATATACTTTCTCTAACCTCCACTGAAGAAATTTAAAGGATATCGAGGAAGACTTTTAGACTTCTGCAGGAGTCCTCACAGTGTTGATGTATAGAGGTGGAGGGTGTTTTGTATGGAATACTGATACTGGAATCTCTCTGATTTTTCATCTTGACTTCTGTCCTAGGTAATAGAAGGGAACTGGAGAAGTTAGAGAAATGGTTCCTGGGTCATCATGCATAAAGCTTTGCAGTGATGTTTTGATGTTGTTAACAGTGGATGAGAAAGCAAGTATAACTCACCTAGGACAGTACCAAGCACATAGGAAATGCTAAACGAACAACTCCTTATTGTCGTAATGATGATTTGGGAAAGGAGAGATGTGGAATGAGTTCTGCCTTAAATACTTAAGAAGTTCCTATGCAGAAGTTACATGACCTTAGCTTGGTTATAGGGAGGATCAGCTAAGAGGCTAGGCTCCGATTTGGAGATATTTTATGACACTGACCTGGAGGGGTAGGTCTAAGTACAAGCGATGCTCTGTGAGGAGCCCAGCCAATCTCCGAGTGATAAAGTAGTTTTACTGCAGGAGACACTGCTATGCTTTGAAGTGGACCATCTCCCACAGGCACATGTGTTTGAACACCTGCTCTCAAGCTGGTGGTGCTGTTTTGGGAAATTATGGAAGCTTTAGGAGGTGGGGCCAGGGATTACGAAGTGGATCTCAGGCTGATAGAAGTGGGTCAGCAGGTGCGGGCCTTGTTCCAGTCTAGCCTCTGATTCCTGATCTCCCCATGTGAGGAGCTCAGCCACCTGCTCTAGCCGTCAGGGTGTTGCCTGACTACTGTGACCTCCTGGCCAGGGAACCTTGAGTCAAAATAAAGCTCTCCCCAACTGAGCTCTTTCTGACAGGAATTTAGGCCAACAAGAAAAGGTAGCTAAAGAGGCATCACAAACCAATATCAATGAACACGCTGTTGGAAGGAATTGGCTGACATTTTAATCTTTTAGAAGTTGGATAAATAGATGGTGGAGTGTCTAGGCCTTGCTGCCTCTCCCACTTACACCAGCACAAGCCCCTGAGACTCACTGTACCACATGTTATCAGCCCTTCTTCCTCATATCCTAGCATATGAGTACGAGGTACTTATGCCTCTCTTTTTTATTGTGGTAAAGTACACATAACAAAAAGCTTATGATTTTAAACACTACAAAGTATGTAACATCGTGGGGCTCTTACATACACAAGGTTGCACAACCATCAGCAGTATCGGGTTCTAGAACTGTTTTGACATCCGAAGCCAGCAGCCCACATCCATTAAGCAGTCACTCCCCATTTCTCTCTCAGTCTCTAGTAAGCATGAATTTTCTGTCTGTCACTGCATATTTGTCTATTCTAGGCACTTTATAAAATAGATTCATATAATGTGTGGCCTTTGGTGTGTACCACTCTCACAGAATAAAAGATGTTCAAGTTTCCTTCAAGTTACAGCATAAGTCAATTCCGTGTGACCCACACAGTAGGGTAAGATTACATATGAGCTCACTATACTTGCTAATCCTCTCATGATGCTTGGGTTTATGAGGAACTGATACAATGTGGGCTCTCTGTTGTCAGACCATCCATGTACCAAGAATTATCAGGAACCAACATATTAAGAGATACTTTCTAATTTCTAAATACTGCTTATGATTTTCATTAGAAAAATCATGGATTTTTGAACTAGGCAATATCTGATGTTTGGGTTGCAGGTAGAGGTTTAGTCTGTCATTTAGTTAAAGAGTCTGTTTTGGTGATATAGTCAGGGTAAACTGCATTTATTTAATTGTAACATTTTCCCCATATTTTCTTGTGTAAATATGCTTAAGAGATTAACTTTTAATATAGAATAACTGTGATACTTATGTTGAAGTTTCTAGCTAAGCTCTGGGCCATGTGAACTACAAAGACTAGCATCAAGGCTAAGAGCTTATTTATTTTAGACAAAAAAAAGAACAAAATTCCACTATGCCATCCTTTGTTAAAAATGAATGTGTTGGCTGGTCCCAGTACAGTCTTTTGGTACAATCCAATTGACACCCCTCTACTTTCAAAACACAGTACATGACACAGGCGGACAAGCTAACATAATTAAATATTGGCCCAGATAGGGTTTTCCTTAATTAGTTGTGAGTTTCAATAATGAAAATACCTGGAGATTTATCTGACTTCAAAGTCCCATTAAAGCTGTGCTGCTTTTGTTGCTTTGAAAATTTGGGAGTTCAGGACTCCTCGCCTCATGCTTCTTAATGATGATAATTATATGATATACTTAAAAGTACTTTTGATCTTGGCCTTTCAAAGCGCTGCAAGTGAGGTATCAATTCCCTGAGTCCCACGCCAAAGAGGGCCTTCCTTGTTTACAGGCAATGTGTGCTGACACGTGTGTCACAGCCAGTGACGCTTCAGAGAGAATCTGCCAAGAGCATCAGCAAAAAACGTGTGGAGGTAAATCTCAGCTGTGGATGTGCTGCAGTCGCTCAGGTGCCACACACATCTACCAAGTTATAAGTGTCACTTTATCCCAATTAAACAGTAGCAAAAAGTTCACAGAGGAGCACATAAAGCACTTTGTACATGCAGCTCAGATAGTGGGGTTTTCTTGTCTCTCCCTTTTCCACTTCGTTTCAAAAACAAGAAACAGTTGAGCCTGGTAAATACCTCCAGCTACAAAGAGCCCTTCCACAACTTTTGGCCATTTCCAATCATGCTAATTGAAAGAATTCTGAGTATAATAAATTTCTTTATGTGTATGAAATTAATTCTGTTGACTTTGCCCTTTGCCAGAATTTTAGCTTCTGTGATTTTTTTTTCATCCCTGATGCTGACTACAAATAGAAATTAATGCCCATGATGGAAATTGACTTGCTCCTGACATCATCTTTCAAAGATATAATCTCTCTTTTGAGTAGGCTGAAGTTGAATGAGATTCACTTTTGCTACTTGTATTTATACATCTTTATGTAGAATGAGCCAATAAGTGGTAGATTTGAGTGAGTGGTCCATGGGTCTCATTTGGAAAAGTCTCCCAAGACCCACCTAGAAGAGAACTTGATGTTCTAGCATTAAATAAAACACAGTTGCAAGGTGTAGTGGAGCATGTCTTTAATCCCAGCACCCAGGAGGCAGGGTAGATCTTTGTGAGTTCAAGGCCAGCCTGGTCTAAGGAGTGAGTTTCAGGACAATCAAAGCTACATAGTAAGACTCTGTCCCAAGGGGAAAAAAGAATAAGACACAGAAATCATCCTTTTCCTTCAGTAAGCAGATCCTAGCATGTGTACCATCCTGGCTTTCTGTCTCTAAAGCACAGAAAACTGAGGATGCTCTGATGTAAGTGTTATGAACATAGGGGCCATGTACTTCCTGTGAATGTGAAGAAAAGTCTGACGCCTGCAGAGATTATCATTTGCATACCACAGTCCTCTCTGAAAAGCCATGGACTCAAATAAATTTAAGTCAAAATAAATAATAATTCACACCAAAAGAAACACATGTCTCACTTGCAACTTGCGGAAATTAGACTGACTATTGAAAGATGGCCCAGTGGCTGAGACTGCCTACTGGTCTTGAAGACCTGAGTTCGAGTCCCAAGAATGAGATCGCACAACCACCTGTACTCAACTCTGAGGGTATATGAGTCTTTGACTTTAGGGGTACCTGTATTCACATGCGTGTGTGTGTGTGTGTGTGTGTGTGTGTGTGTGTGCCACAGTGTGACAGTTGTATTTAGTCTACCTCAAATACTCAACGTTTTGATGTGCTGTTTATTGTGTGCTAAGGATGTTTACTAATATTTCCTGTATTCCTCTACTTTGGGAAAAAATTGTTGTAAGCCCCTTGGATGCTCTCTTTATATTGAACTGCAGTGCAGATGCTGTGTCTGTAAAGATGCAGGGTCTGAGATTCAGAAAACACGGCTAAATAACTGGAGGGAAAATGTTGATAAAAGATCCAGTATTGTTACTCAAGGTGAAGTGACTAAAGCTGAACCTTATAAGCCTTATCTAGTGAGTAAATCTGCAAAATCTATGTGGTGTTAGTTACAAGCCCTGGAGATATATGTATGTGTGTCTATGTCTGTGTCTATATGTATGTATGTACACACACACACAGACACACACACAGACAAACACACAGACACACACACACACACACACACACACACACACACACACACACACACACATATATATAAAATTAGTGGAAGAAAAATCTATTTGTGTATTGTTTCTTCTATGGGGAGGTAAACATATATATTCAGAGAGCTTGTGGGGGGAGGGCAGATACTTTCTAATGTTTCTCCAAGTAACTGTAAAAGACCCCTCTACTATTTCTTTTATGTGTAGCTCAAGCTGGCTTTGAACTTGAAATCTACTTGCTTCACCCTCCCGAGTTTCTGGGATCAATGAAATAAGCCACTACACCTGTAATCCCTTCCAGGCCTTCTTACTCTCTGAGCCTAAATGCATGAGATTGAGGCAATCTGCTGCTTGCATTGCCACCATGAGGTAGGTCTGTCACACTGTTGTATCTTGAACTCACAGGCACAGTTATTTCACAGGTATCCGAAGAAGCTTAGGTGGTATTTGTAGCTCAAGTATGGTATCTGGGGGTGGGGGAAATAGCCATCTTTTCATTTCAATTTTATTTTAGAATTTTGAGAATATCATACATGAGTACTATATTTATATGATTTCACTCTTCTCTCTCCAACTCTTCCTGTGTTCCCTCTACAGCCTCTCAAATCATGACTGTTTTCTTTTATTCTCTCTCTCTCTCAGACAGACAGACACACACACACACACACACACACACACACACACACACACACATACACACACACTCTATCTACTCAGTTTGATTGTTACTGCTCTGATATACATGTGCTTAGGGCTGACTTAGAATTTGATAACCTACCAGGGGCCTTATTCCCAGAGAAAACTGATTCTCCCTCTCCCAATAGCAATTAGTGTCCTGTAGCTCTTTTTTAATTAATTAATTTTAATTAATTAATTATTTTAAAACTTATGTACTTTACATCCTGCTTACTGCTCCCCTCCTGGTTACCCCACCCATAATACTTCCCCCATTCCCCATCTCCTCTGAGCGGGTGGGGACCCCCTGGTATCCCTGACACTTCAAATCTCTGGAAGGCTAGGTACTTCTTCCACTAAGGCCTAACAAGGCAGCCCAGCTAGTAGAACATATCCCACATATAGGCAACAGCTTTTGGGATAAGCCCTATTCTAGTTGTTTGGGACCCACATGAAGACCAAACTTCACATCTGTTTCCTATGAGCCAGTAGGCCTACATCCAGCCTGTGTATGTTCTTTGGTTGGTGGTTCAGACTCTGAGAACTCTAAAGGTCCAGGTTAGTTGACTCTGTTGGTCTTCCTGTGGAGCTCCTATCCCCTCAATCCTTCCTCCTATTCTTCCATAAGAGTCCTCAAACTCCATTCACTGTACTCTATTACTCCATTGGCTGTAAGTATCTGTATCTGTCTGAGTAAGCTTCTGGGTGAGCCTCTCAGAGGACAACATGCTCCTACTTGCAGGCATAATGGAGTAACATTAACAGTGTTAGGGATTGGTGCTTGCCTATGGGATGACTCTCAAGTTGGGCTGGTTATTAGTTAGTCATTCCCTCAGTCTCTGCTCCAATTCCCATGCCTGCATTTCTTGTAGACAGAATAAATTTTGAATGCTTTAGTACAGGAGACAATTTCCTGAACAGAACACCAGTGGCTCAGGTTCTACAATCAACAATTGATAAGTGAGACCCCATAAAATTACAAAGCTTCTGTAAGGCAAAGGAAACTGTCAATAGGACAAATTGGGAGCCCACAGACTGGGAAAGGATTTTCACCAACCCTATATCTGACAGAGGACTAATATTCAAAATTACTAGGAACTTAAGAAGTAAGACACTAACAACCCAAATAACTCAATTAAAAAATAGGGTACAGAACTAAACAGAGAATTCTCAATAGAGGAATCTCAAATGGTGGAGAAGCACTTAAAGAAGTGTTCAATGTCCTTAGTCATTATGGAAATGCAAATTAGAACAACTCTGAGGTCCCATCTTACACCCATCAGAAAAGGCTAAGATTAAAGAATCAAGAGATAGCACATGCTGGTAAGGATGTAGAGCAAGGGGAACCTTTCTTCATTTGCTGGTGGGAGTGCAAACTTGTGCAACCACTTTGGAAATCAATTTGGTGGCTTCTCAGAAAAATGGGAATAGTTCTACCTTGAGACCTGTAGGTATTGATACAGAGGTAGAATCTTGTGAAATTCCCTGCATCTGTGTTGGTAGGTCAACTGATATTGTCATTATATAGGTCTTGTTCAGACAACCAAGTTATTGAGAGATTATTGAGGCAACTTTTCTATTGTGTCTGAAAGACACTATCTTGCAGAAGTTTTCTGGCCCTCCAGTTCACATAATTTCTCCAGCCCTCTTTCTGTGATGTTTACTGAGCCTCGTGTGTAGGGTTGCCTTGTTGATGTGTCAGTCAGGGCTGGGTACCATACAGTCACTTACATTTTGCAGTTTGGTCAGTAGTGGATCTCTAGAATAGTTTCTATCCACTGAGCAAAGTAGCTTTTGTGATGAGGAGTGAGAGCTGACTTTCTCTGTGGGTAGACTTGTAAGTATTTAGAATTCAGTTAGAAATGATATCGGTTTAGGAAAATGGCAGTAGTGAGTCTCCTCTAAAATCAATGACCTCTCCGGCTACAAGCATTTGACTAAGTTTACAGTACCAGGCATGAATTCACTCTTACTGAGTAGGCTTTAAATCTAATTAAACTGTTGTTGGTTATCTTTATAATAAAAGTGCCACTATTGAACCACTGGGGAAATGGTTAATGGGCCACTCACTTAAGACAGCTTTTAAGAGTGAATGATGCATGGTTCCAAATCCCTCTCTCTCTCTCTCGCTCTCTCTCTCTCTTTCTCTCTCTCTCTGTCTCTGTGTGTCTCTCTCTGTCCTGTCTGTCTCTCTTCTCTCTCTCTGTCTCTGTGTCTCTGTCTCTCTGTCCTCTCCTCTCCCCTCTCTGTGTGTCTTTCTCATGTAGCCAAGCATTTTATATGACAATCTGCCATTTTCTAATGCTAAAAACAATACTATAATACTATAAATAATCACATAAAATTATTTTAAGGTTAACATTGCTTGTTTACCTAGGACTTAAACTTTGAGCACATATGAGATAAAGGACTTTGCTTTAGTCACTGTTGTATCCCCCAGTACCTAGTAGGTATTTAGTAAACACCAATCTTCACTTGGGCTTGGTCATCACATGAAATTCTCACACGCTCTCAGTACATCAATGGTTTCTTTTCACTTTCAGTAGCTGCTACTGTCATGTTAGTAACACAGCAGTGTTACTTTAGCTTCATCATTATCAACCCTACTGTGATCCAGGTTGTGTGGCAAACCCTACATATAAAGGTTTGAACATTTTTATCAATATTATTTTGATTTACAACTTTCCAATAACTATAATTTAAGACACAGATGTGTTGAAATCAAGACTGATGTGTGTGTGTGTGTGTGTGTGTGTGTGTGTGTGTGAAGTTCAGACACATGGAGATCATCTGCCAATTTTTTTTTTTGCCTTCACTAGTCATGTGCTGCCTCTTTATGTTGGCTCTATTGAAATAAAAATGTATGATCAAAGAAAATCTAATGAATACTCCATTATTTTAATTTTTAAATTGATTTGAAGCATAAAGTTGTATAGAAACTCACAATTAACTTACTTTCCATCACTTTTGTTCTATATATGCTCTGTTTCAAATAGACTATGACTATGTAGCCCAGACTGGCCTTAAAGTTGCCACCCTCCTCTTTCAACCTCCCAAACCCCAGGACTACAGACATCATTATTTCTTAGTTGCTAGGTTGCTTATCCATTGAAAGTTAGGCCAGGGATCTACAGCCTATTTGAATGAGCTATCATGATGTCCACCCCATTTGGATTGTGTTTGCAAAATAATTAGAATCTCTGATTCAGAACTGACACTGACATGTCTAAACTCAGCTCAAAACCTTACCTAAAAGGGCAGCAAGAAACCCAAGGCTCTCAGACTTCTGTTCACGGTCATTTTTCTTCACAGGTATTGGTACAATCTGGTTTTCTTTCTCATCTGATTTCTATGGCTTCTGTAACAAATTGCTCCAAACTGGCTTTGAACCTCAGAAGTCTGTTCCTTTACAATTCCAAAGGTTAGAAGTTATGGTGGAGTTGCTGGGCAAGGAGCCAAGGAGAAATCTATTCTCCTCCTCCCAGATTCTCATGGTTTCTGAAAAACATTGGCTTTCCTTGCCTGTAATGGATCACTCCAAGGCCCTGTTCATCTTTCTATGATGTATCCCTGTTGGTATGCATCTGTGTCCCAACTCTTTCCTCTTAAAAGGGTAGCCATTATTCAACTAACGCCTCAGACCACTATGAGTTCTTAACTCAATTACTTCTAGAGATACTCTATTTTCAAGTACGTTTACAAGCCCCAGTGCTTGGGATAAGAACAGAAATGCATGTTTTAGGGGAAATAATTTACCCTACAATAATTGTACCGTTTTTTTTTTTTCCCCTGGCATTAGTCCTCCTGACTCTGTGTTCTGTTTATCTTTCCCTGACTTACACTATATTTCATATGATTTGTTGAGCTGAAGTTTGAAGTTCTCTTGGGTCCTTTGACTTTTTCTCATTTAGCACCCTTCAACCAACATCCAAGACCTACTTATGTTCACACAGAGTAGACCAGGGTAGGTGCTACTGATAAAATTTAGTGACTCCTAAAAACTCCGAGTAATATTTTTCTTACAGAAAATAACTCAAGATGGCAGAGAGAGTAACTGCTCAAAAGTCACAATTTTTTTTTTAAAAGATAAGCATTTAAATACATTTTCCCTACAGAAAACAGCTGAATATCAATGGCTTCTAGATAAGATAACTTAGGCATTACTGGTGCATTAATGCACTTCTCTGGGGCTTGGTGCCTTACAAACCCCTGAAGTCATGTATAATGGCTCTGTCATACAACATATCTTATCTTTGCATTTAATTAGGCTTCTAAAATGATGTTATAGTCAATAATACCAATTGCCAAGATGAAGCCAGGAAGTATTAGACCACATACATCACTCTTCTGTAGAGACTGTGGGGGATTTATATTTCTTATACTGCCTGGTAGTTTTAAAGGATTATCTAGTTCATCAAAGTGAGACCCTTGATGCTTGCTAAATAGTATCTGGATAGATCAAAGTATATTTATTGGAAAAGGTTGAGGGCAAAGCTAGAGAAAATTCTCATAGGCCAAACTTAGTTTAAGGAGAAATGAGGACACTGTTGGATCAGAGACAGCTTTCAAAGCAGATAATTCTGTACTGATTTTGGAATATTAGAAATATTGAGAATATTAGGAAAGCATAGGGAGGGCCAGGAGGGGGCAACATTTGGGAGTTAAATATATAAAAATGATAATAATAAAAAAGAAAGTTAAAAAATTAAAGTATAGTTAACAAGACTTATGCAATAGACATGAAAGGAGTGATATAACCCTAATATCATAAAAGTATATCCCTCTCCAGCACATGAGGAATATTATTCTAAAAATTACCAGAGAGTAGGCCAAAGTAAAAATTTTGAGAAATATCAAAGAATCAAAATCATTAAAACCACATTTCTTTACTGCAATGAAATAATGTTAGAAATCTGAAATGGGACATGAAAAGCTAAGGGAAGCCATATATTTGGAAATATATAAAAATACATTTATAAATAATGTATGATTTAAAGAAGAATCACAATGACAATAACAAAACCTTTAGAAGAAAATACTGAAACTATCAAGTATCAAGTCTGTTGTTTGAAGTTAAGTTGGTGGTTGAAGGCTATTGAAGGCTATTTACAGTTTGAAATACCTTCATGAGAGAAGCAGAAGAAAAAAAGATCATAAGCCAAGTGTTCAAGCACTGGAGCCAGAGAAGAAGGGCAGAGCAGTCAATCAGAGGAAAATAGAAATCAGTGAATGCTTTTAAAAAGTTTCAAAATAAAGCAGTAGGGTTGGGAGAACCAACCCCACAAAGTAATTCTCAGATCTGCATATAGCTCTGACATTCCTGTGCCCACGTCTCATAGTAGTAGTAAATAAAACTTTTGGCAAAATACATTGGGAAAAAGCAAGAAAGTGAAGCTGTTAGAAATGTTAAAATGTAACATAAGAGGCGTGGAAGCACTACGGCAACAGAAAAGGATCTCATTTCAATGTGATGCTAGTAGATACTAGGTCCATTACATGATTTTATAAAAATATTATTAATTACTTAGAAGACCTTGGAAAGTGTTGAAAATCCTAAAACAATAAGACATGCATGTCATCAATTCATGGTCAAATGTCTAATGTGAAGAATATCACAGGTGAGTGGCTTTTCAAGTGAGGGTTTTCTTTCCTGTGTTTTTATTAAGGAATAAATAATCCACCTCTAGAACAAATTATGTCCTGAAACTGAAAAAACTAGAAGTTTTCTTATGATCTGTTATGCTAAATATAGACAATGCGAAGAAGAAAAATGGTAAAGAGGCTCTACCTATGATGCTAGAGACAGTCAATGTTCAAACAACGTGTTTCTGTATATTCCCACTTTGTAGGTATCATTTCCATAATATTAAAGATAGTCTTACAAATGGAGTGCTATTTTTTACCCTGCTTTCCAGCGTGGTAAACTGAGGCCTCAACTTAAGTAAGTAGCTTGTATAAGATAACAACTAACTAGAGGTAGACTGTGTATTCTAATGCAGAAATTGTAACTTAAACAAATACATTCCAGAGATGTGCATGAGTGTATACATTTAACATACAACGTGAACTGACTAGAAAAAGAAAACGAATCATGCTCACAACATAAAGAAAACATGATAACAGTTATTAACACCATGGGCTAACACTATGCTAGACATTCTATACAGTGGGACGAAGTAAGAAAGCTACTATATGAACCATAGGGCAAGAAATAAAAATTATGATTATTCATACAAGATATGATTGCCTACACAGAAAAACTAAAGGGATCTCCAAAACTGGTAAGAATCCAACAGTAATGCTGGATACAAAGTCATATAAAAGGTACCATCTAAATATACCATATAAAATTATGCTGTCACTATAGCTGGAAATGGTACATTATAAATTGTAACTCTGTGAAGCAAAATCATAGTTATTCATCATGATTTATATAAAGGCAATTGATGGCATGGGGAATGGAAAATAATCAGAATGTAATATTAAGTGAAAAAGCAAAACAAATTATTATCTAAATCAAATTTTATTTAGAACATATACATATATACTCCTCACTTGCATTCATTTGTTGTGATTTTCCAATGCCTGTATATGAAATTCAATGGGTTGTCAAAAATGCTGTGGGAATCTGAATGATCCACTTACTTTACAAAACCCTGCATTTTCAAAGACTACATTTTTATAATGATGAAAAAAAAAAGTTTAGTTGGATCACTGAACAGAACCTAAAGAAAAATCTTAGAAAAATCTTAGACAAATGCCTTTGGAAAAAAATGACAAGGGTTCTCACAAGGTAATAAGTTTCCCACTGGATGATAGTTTATAAAGTGAGACCTTCAGGCCCAATGGAGTTGTATAGTAGCTGCAGTTCCTACCATGTCAGCGCAATAGAGTGTGAGAATGGGGAGAACAAAGAGTCACCTTGAAACAGCCGTGTGGCCACTTGCCTCCCAACATGTTATGGTATCAGGTAAGTGATTGTGTACACCAACATTAGGAAGGTTGAGAGCCATGGCTCTATGCAACTAGATGATATACTTCCTCGGGACTGAATTATCAAGCCTGTTTCTTCTCAGTCTACAGTCTCTATGTATAAGACAGAGTCTCAGGCTTTGAACATCACATTAAGGAGTCATAGACATAGACTGCACTTTGCCCTTTTCCACTAGACTCACTCAGTATCTCTTATGTCTTATGAACATCTCAAGCGACTCAAGTCCATAATGGGATTCTTGATCTTTTAGCTGATTCTTCCTAAAAATAAAATGAAAGAATTAACACTACCATGAAAGCATTTGCTCAGGCTCAAAATCTAGGAACCAACCCTTTTCCCTCTTTTTCTTGTAGCCAAGTCTAATCTAGAAATTGTTGTTGCCAGTTTCACCTTAAAGATAGTCAGAAAAGAAGTATATACTTATTACTCCTGCTACCATCCTGTCAGTCAACAGCTGTCACATGAACCACTGAAATATCCTTTTGCTTGGCTGCCTTCCCCTGGTGTTCATTCAGGGCTCCTTGACAAATATCCTTGTGACTTTAAAATGCCAGTCAGATCATGCTGTTTCTGCTCAAAGCTCACTGCTTCTCATCTAACTCTGACTAAAATGCTAATCTTTCTTCTGGCATACAAGGGCCTACGTGAATCTGCTACCGCCTACATTTGGTTTGATTTGTTTGTTTTGTTTTCTTATTATATCCTTCTGCTTTCCCTAATGATCGCTGTACTTTAGATACAGTCATCCTTCTAGAAGCTAGAATACACCACACTTGTCTTCCCTCTGAGATTTCTCTGCTTGCTGTTCTCTCTCCCTGGAGACACCTCCCCCAGGACGTTGCGTAGCTATTAACATTCACAACTTTGCTCTAATGCTGCCTTAGAACAGACTTCCCAAGACAACCTACCAACTGAAAAATAGCATCTTCCTTATTGCCAATCACTCTGTATTCATTTCGCTTTATATTATGTATTGCTAGTTGAATTTATATTATTGAACTGCCTATTTTTCTTATTAGAATATAAGTACTTCAAAGCGTGACCTTGTCTTATATCTATCATACAGATGCAGTGATAATAAATTTAGACACACATAGTTAGATGCATATATATGTCCAGCTAGTCTTATTTCAGAGAGGGGACTCCCAATAGAAATGACTTAAAAGCAGAGAGGTGTGTTTAGGCTCATGGTCTCCAGAGGTTCAGTTCACCATGGCAGGGAAAGCACAATGGTTGGCAAGCTCTGTTCAGAGCTCTAGAGCCTGTAGTGTGGAGGCTTGGTTTTTGATTGCTTGTTTGTTTGGTTGGTTGGTGTGTTAGCTGGTTGATTGGCTGGCTGGTTGGTTTTTGTTTTTTCTTATGCTAGATATCTGTCTCATTCCGAAAGAACAGAATTACATCATATTTACTGAAAGACAATTTTGTGATCTCTTTTTTTATTATTGTGTACAGTAAAGCTAGCAGGTCAATGACCAGATACAGAGAATCAAAACCACCAGCTCTTTCACACAGTATCAATTAAGTATGTTTATCTGGTTTTGTCCAGTAGAGTTTATCCAACCACTCTCTCTTTCCTTTCATCTTGTTTCTCTTCCTGAACAGCAGTTCACTTAGAAGTTGTAAGCCATAGGCATTGGTGGCAGGTGGCGATGGCTTACAAACAGCGGGTATATTGCTCCAGGGCACTGTGTAATTTAATGTAGCAGTAAAGCATGTCTGCTGATTTATGGATTGATGGAACACAGGGTACTGTCAGGTTGTATACTGAATAGGTAGAATCACAAGAAAGATGGGATTCCAAACCAATACACATTTACTCACTAACAGAAGCAAAAACAACAAACCTTGAAGTCTTAGAGTTTCTTCCCACTTAAAACCCAAACCAAAGAAAACCCTGGGGTTTGAACATAGTAGTTGGAACAGAGCTCAGGGCTCTTCATATCTAAATCTCTACTGAGAAGTATAAGGAAGAAGGGGCAGGATATTTGTCCATTCGTCCACAGCCAGTCAGGGATGCTCCCTCCTTATTAGGTCCCTGTACCAATTCCTGGATACTGTGGAACCTGCTGGATGACTGGCTTTCATCAGCACAACCTCCTACTGGCATTCATGTCCCTGTATAGTAATTTCCTACCTCTAGGTATATGACTTGGTCACTGTACCAAATAACTTGGATTTAGTATTTACTAATACAGATGCCAACTTTCCCATGAGGCTTCTAACTAATATCTTCAGCATAGTGACTTGGTGTAGAAATGGCTCCACGAGCCTGTAGGCAAAAACAGTTTTTTTTGAACCAGCAGTTTTAAGTGATCCTAGCATCTCTGTGTGACTAAAAGACTGTAGAACAGCAGTTGGATATAGACGTTACTTTCACATCCCAGGAACCATGTTTATTTTTCTGCCATCAGCCCATATTCAATGTGTAATCTTAGGAATGGTATTTAGCCATTATGTGTCTCCATTTTGTCCTTTTTCACAAGAGAAACTATATTGGCCACTTTCTGTAGAATGCAAAATAGGATTGCATTAATTCTAAGATTTTGCAATAGATTTAATGTTTTACTAAATCTGTGTATTCACTTGCCTTCTTTTGCTTTGATTTTCTTAGCTGAGGATAATGAAATACCTTGTGTTTACAAATTGCTGAATTAAGAATATTGAACTAATGAGCAGCGCATCTGAGTGATATCTTGCGTGGTGGTTACTTTCCCCACTGCTGTGACAAAACCCCGAATAGAAACGGCTTGAAGGCAGAGAGGTGTGTTTAGGCTCACAGTCTCTGGAGGTTCAGTTCACCATGGCAGGAAAGCACGATGCTTGGCAGGCTTTGTTCTGGAGCCTGTAGTGTGGAGGTTGCTTAACTTGTCTCACATGGAATACAGGAAGAAATCAGAGCAGGCACAACCTTCAGAGGCACACCCTAGTGACCCACTTCCGGCTCCACTTCTTAAAGGTACCACATTGGTATTAGAGCCTATTCAAAAGCACCAGCAGATGGGAACCAAGTGTTCAAACACAGGAGCCTGTTTGAAACTCAAACAATAACACATGATACATATTAAGTGCCTTATGCATGGCACACACAAAAAGAAAAATCTAAAGGACCAATAGTTTTCAGAATCGCCATCCTGTAAAGAGCACAAGATGTTTCATCTAGATTACCTTGGCAGGAATGACAGGCCAGCACACATCTTAACTATTGAAATCTCCACATGTTGGTGAAAGAATGATCTTACTGTAAATCCCCATTACAAAACCCAGAAGCATAAACATAAGGCAAAGGCAGAAATGGGGCCAGTATGTTCCCTTTCAATATCTTAAGAAATACTTTGGAACAATGGAGAAATAGATTCCTGTTGCATATCTTCACAAGTTTAAAAGGAAACATAATAGGAACTTGTCAAATCACCTCAAGATTTGTTTTAGTGAAGGTGTCAGCCATCATTTGACAAAAGTTATGGCTGCATTTAAAGTTTCTTAAAGTATGAGCTTAGAAAAATAATAAAGACTTTCTTTGCAAAAATCACTTTGGTCCAAAATTTACTTTGTAAACAATCTGCAAGGAAGCCCCACTTTGCATAAAGTCAAAATAAGGAGAAACAAAGCTACATGTGTCTAAATTCTTTTGTTTTTATTAGCATATATTATTGTACAAAATAATGAGTTTCAGCATGCTATTTACATAGTTGTATAGAGTTGTGAGCTCTAGTCTTGGTTGTCAACTTGACTACATCTGGTATTAAATAAAATCAGTCTTGTGAAGAATTTTTTCTTGGTTGGATTAGTTGAGGTGGGAAGACCCTAAATCTGAGCCACACCTTCTAGTGGCAGCCTATACAAAACGATATAGAAGAAGTAAGCTTTTGATTTTTGCCTGCTTGCCCTCACTTTCCCTGGTAAGTTCATCTGTCCTGCTGCTGAGGCAATCCTCCATTGGTATTAGAGCCTACTGAAGATTCCAACATATACAAAAAACCCAGTGAGACATCTGACCTCCCGGAATAAACAAATATTGGATTCTTGACATTTCAGTCAGGAGACAGCTATTGTTGGGTCCTGTAAACAACTCTAATGTGTGTGTGTGTGTGTGTGTGTGTGTATGTGTGTGTGTGTGTCTGTGTGTGTGTGCCGCGTATACACACATATATGTATATATCCATGTGTGTACATATATATTTATATTATGATCTTATATAATGATCTAATATACATTATATAATTTCTTTCTATCAGTTCTGTTCCTCTAGATAACTAATGCAGCAGTATACTTCATCCATATTCACACATACCTCATTAGCCTCTTTGACCTCCTTTGCCACACCCCACTGTTCCCCTCCTTCCCAAATAGTTCATCTTCTACTCTTATGTCTCTTTTTAAAAATCTAGATTCTAGATAAGAGAAAATGGGCAGTATTTGTTCTTCTCAGTCTGCTTTACTTTATACTTTTGCTCCTCTTTGTGAATGAACTCCACAGGGCATACTTTCTTTTTCATTCATCTGTGCTTGGGCACCTACATTGATTCCATAACTTGACTAACGTGAACAGTTTTGTGATAAACATGGATATTCAAGTATCTCTGTGGTGTGCTAATTTAGATTCTTTCAGGTAAAGAACAGGAGAGGAATATGAAAGTTATGTTTTTTGAGTTTTAAGGAATCTCCACACTGACTGCCATGGTGATGATATTAATTATCATTCTGATAATTAATTCTTTTCTTATTATTGGCAAATGAATCAAATATAGGAGGACTTGGAACGAGAAACCTATGTCTACAATGTGATGGGGGAAATCAACATAGACTGTGAAACAGAACTGTTGTCTCAAATCCTGACTTGGCTAGGCTGTTCCCCTATTTCCTATCTTGTGAAATAAGGTATAGAGATATCTATATCTAATATTGTTCTGAGAAAGAGAATGCAAAAGTAAAGCATACCTTTAAACTTTGAAGGAGCTGGGGACAAGAGTAAAGTTCTGTTTGTCCTATATGATTTTCACTGATGATTATTCCAACAGATAGCTAGTGTTGAACTTATAGCTTCAGTTTTAGTAGACTCCAAGGGCAGACAGGACAGAGAACAGTCAGGAAGGCAGGTATGTACAGGAATTGTCTTGAAGCAATATCAGATTCTCACAGGTGTGACTTGAACCTTGGTGTGGTTAACATTGACTGTAGACTTGACAGTCTAGAATCATCTATGTGATAAGTTTCATGGGCATGCCTGTGAGGAATCATCTAGATTGGGTTGTCTGAGACAGGAGAACACCCGACATGATGGGGGGTCACAGCTCAATACAAAGGACAAAGGAAGCTGAGCATCAGCAGATACCTGGCTCCACCTCCTGACTGGCTGCAGCTTGACCAGCTGCCTTAAGCTCCTGCCATCATGACTGACTACACCCCGGAACTGTGAAGCAAATCAACACATCCTTCCTTACTCTGCTTTTGCCCAGGTATTTGGTCACAATGTGGCAACTGTAGCTAACACAAACTGTCAGCCTAAGCAATGAGGATGTCTGCGAGGAAAGCAAGCAGACACATCGGGGGACTTTCAATCGGAAGTTTTAGTTCATTCCATTCTCCCGTTTTTATCTAATGAGCTCAGTGATGTTAATTTTGTCTTGTGTATAACATGTATAACATTTCTGTAGACGATCTGAGTCACACTCCTCACACTCCACATAGTAACAGACCTCATTCAGATTTCATGTTTTGGTATTTAGGAAGTGGCATCTATATTTATATATTACTATGTATATGTAAATACATATGTGTATAGATATAAATATATGTGCATATACATACTTTCATTTGCATACACACAGATATATGGAGCAACGCATCACAGGCCAGAGTGCAATTCAAGATAAGCTTTTTGGATTCAGTTTCTGGTTACCAAGCTGTTTATCAGATTAAAGATTCATAATCCTCTGCACTTTAACATTCCTTATCAAACCTAAACAGTCACTAGGCAGATTCAAAGTGCAATTAGTCTTTTCCTTGATGCCTAAGAGTTTCTGGCAAACTCTTAAGATGTCAAGTCATAAAATAGCTAAGAAAATCTTGTTTCAGTATAAACTATTTGCTATCACCATTAAGATGAGGTTAAGTTTATCTCCAGGGAAACCAGATGAAGACATTTACATAGTTTTATCATCAGGAAATATATTATGAGCTGTCATGAATATGATTATAAACATGATCTTATAATAGAGGCAGCAGATCTAGGGTGGGAATCTCAACTCTGAGAGCGATTACATATGACTGGGGGCAGGTCAACACTTGGAGCCTTGTCTGTAAAAGGCTGATAATGATAAATAGTTTTCAGGGTAATTATTAGAATTAAATGGGATGATATGCAAGAGAGCAAGCTATGAAGTGCCAGGTGCTATATGGCTGGGAAGTTTGAAGATCTTAGCCACAGCAATTAACAAGTTCTAAATGATAACAGAAATGAAAGACACCTGGGGTAGCCTTCTGTAAACTACCCACTGATTCACCAATAGGTTTGTGTGGAATAGTTTTGCTGATCTGTCACTAGTGCTCTATCTTGGGTGACAAGTCATTTGTTTATGTCTTCCGAAATAAAGCTAATGGAACAGGGACCCTGACTATTACATAGAAAATAACAATGGTTTAGAAAATACCAGCAGTGAGTGTTGCACTTGAAGGTTATGATCCTTTTTTCAAAGGGCAGAGATTTAGACTTTTTTCATTACTTGCTTAATGAAAAATGCCAAAACTAGTAACCTACCACAAGACAACTTCTTAGTGACCCTGGGTATGTAGTGCTCAATGCTCCAAGTCAGCCACTACCAGTCACTATTGGATTGTTGGTGACATGTATGTGCCAGTGGTCACAACAGAAGGCATTGGGGCCAATTCTGAAGATTCTTCATAGTAAAGGAGAAAGATTACAAAGTGTGTGATATGCTTTCTAAAATGTCAGCCTAAGAGAAATTGTTTTGGTTGTGAATGGGATGGCCTTCCAAATAGTTTTATTCTGCTTTAGATGGTAGTTTCTACTCTGTAGGATGAGCAAGGTAATGATAATGATGGTGTTGCTGACAACCCTTAAAGAAAAGAAAATACTGCATGCTCAATAATGTGGTTGATTTTAATTCATTATCTTGAAAATAAATAAAGCAACTACCTGACATAAATTTTTATTGTGTAAAACAGAAAGATCATGAATTTTGGAAACAAAGTCATAGGTTGAATTTTACTTTCACCAAATGGTATATAAACAATGAAAACTAATAACTCTTGATCTTCACTTATACTTGAAAATAGGAATTATGGTAAATGAGATTAAGAAACATATTTGTTGGGCTGGAGATATGGAACAATGATTAAGAGCCCTGTTTTCCAAGAGTATCTGGGTTTGATTTCTAATACCCACATGGCAGCTTACAACTATCTGTCACTACAGTTATAGGGGATCTAACTCCTTCTCCTTCCTCTGAGAGAACCAGGCATGCAAATGGTGCACATACATACACTCGTATACATAAAAACAAAATTAAAATTTGACAAAGAAGATGTATATGTTAAAGAACTTATTCATTTCAAAGTGGCCAATATAGTAACTGGCACTTCTCTGAAGAGTCTATAAATAAATGCTGACATCCAACCTTTCTCCACAAGCACAGCTTTTGAGGAAGCTCCCATACAGAATAAAGAAAAGGAGTAAGAATATTTATTTCACCTAGTGGTGAAATACATGGCAAATAACAAGCATCTTTCTTCCCTTTGTGTCACTCTGTCCTCTCCCAAGCCAAACTGGATGTATGTCCTGTTCTATTTCAGTATCATCAAGATGTCCTCAACAGCTTCAATAACTGGAAACATTTGAAGTCCCTCGGAGAGTTGATTACTTTATTGCAAATCTTCATTGTACATTTAACTGTTGTAGAGACTAGAGTGTTTCTGGGGAAACAGAGGATTTTCCATGTGATGTTCAGTGATATCATGGAATATTGGATAAACAAGAGCAACTTGTGGCCCAATAAAAATAATACCTCTCTGTGAGTCAGATCTCCTAAAGATGCACTGCCAATGTAAAGAACGACCTTTTCTTACTGATAAAGGGAAAGGGGTCATTAGTTAGGAAGCTCTTGACTGTGTTTTTAGAGGAAATATTTTTCCAAGTGGACACTAAAGAAGATAAAGCATACTGTGTGAGAAGTGGCTTAAAGTACAGTAGTCTTCAAGCAAGTCTTCCAGAATGAGTGGAGTATAGAAAGCAGGTAAGGTATAAAGAAAAATGGACCTGAGAGATGGGCTGGGCCTCGGGGGAGAAACTTGATCAATTCATCATTTGAAAAGAAGCTCTGGAAATATGGTGCACGATTTGGAGAAAATGTCGGTGTGAGAAAGAAACTCAGTTATTCAGGGAGCAGGTAGCAAGATGCTGCATATAGGAACAAACATAGGGCAAGAGGTAGTGAGGAATTAGATGATATGGTACTTGACTAAAGAGAAAAAAGTAGAATATGATTGTGCTATAGGTGAATGGAGAAAGAGACTTCTTTTCAAAGGTAGTTTTGGTGTAGAGAAGGGAAAAAGACCAAGTAAACGAGGAAGAGGGGATGAGGGGGTCTGGGTTAAGAGAACTGTTGTCTCAGCCAGCACAGAAGCCTGTTTGATTCTAAGTATCATAGGTCTGCTTGGATTTCTTATCTGATTTATCATATGATCATATGGTAATAGCTTTCATAGAATCACAGAATCTAAGTATAGGAAAGATGTTGAGGGTCTTAATTTGGTTATTTTAATGAATTTTCCATTTCTGGAATGACTAAATACTAGGAACATTCTGCTGGGCAGCCGAGGAAAGGACGTGACATACAAAGTGAAGTCCAGACAGTCACTCACATTGTAAAAACTATGGAACATTCGGTTTGCATGGGAGCTGCCTGGTGGCACTGGATTTTGCCTTTAGAAGTCATAAATGACCAAAAGTTCTATGGATGAGTTAGTCAGAAAGTTCAAAGTAACTAGGAGTGAATAGGCCTGGGAAAGTAGGGAAATGTCAGATTGCTTTCCAAAAAGCGACTTGACTGAGAGAAGAAATTAAGGGAAAGTGTGGAGCTATCAAGGGAACTAAGGGATGCATACATACACATCTTGAACACATAAGTAAATGGAATTCTCTGTGTATAACTTAGTACATACACATGCATATTTTTAAATGAGAAAATTATGTCTTTGTTTAAACACTAAACAAAAGACTGTTTTAAAATATATAAAAGAGGTACAGAAAATATTTATTATGGGTGAATATTAAATAGTGTAAATGGAGACTGAAAGCCCAGGGAAAGGGGTTAACAGGAGAGAAGATCCTGTCAGTGTGAATTTGGGAGGAAGGAAGGCTACAGACTTAGAAATTACTATCCGGAAGCAAAAAAGGTTCAAAATATCACCTTACAGGCTCATTAGCTTTATTAAAAACCATAATTCACAGGAGAAGAACTAAACATATATATCACTACTCAGATTAAGAGAACTGAATCAACCTTCACCCTCCCCATTAACCCCCACTCCTCCTGCATCCTTCGTTCCTACAGGCAATGGTCTCACCTATTTCTTCTTCGTTCCTGAAGAGGGAAATATTGTTATACCACCCACCCTCATCAATCAGACTGAGGGCGCTGTGGTTTGAGTTTCTCTATCAGCACCAGCCAAGAAGAGCTATGAGGCCCCAAAACAAGCAGCCCCTTTCCTGTCTCTCAGAAAGCGGTTCATTCCACAAGACTCTTAACAGATAATCCCCAACTCTTTTCTGTTTGCCCTCTATCACAGTTCAATTGTGAGCCATGTTGAGTTCACCTGTTAACTGCTCAATTAAAAAAAAAACAAAAACAAAAACAAACGATCTCCCTGCCTCATTTTCCCCAGTAACAGCCTGACGAATGAATAGCACCTGCTGATGCTTGCAGTGAAAAATAGGAAAAAATAATAAACTAAGGGAGAAGGACACGAGAATGCCACTGATGTCTAGTTAGTGCACATCGTGTGTCTTCATGTTTCCAGAGTCTCAGTTCTCCCCCACTGAACCCCCCCCCACATGCACACACACACACACACACACACACACACCACACACACACACACACACACAAAAGCATTTGGGAGCAGACTGCATATGCCCCTCTACCCTCTGCCTGAAGCTTGATTGTCAGTCCCATACACAAACCCAGACAATGTGCTCAATAGACGTCTTTTGGGGAGACAATTACAGAAAGCATGATAACGGGATTTGTCACCCTGTAGTGGATGCTGTTTCAGCAAGCATTTCAATAATGAAAGAGAGTTTTACTCATTGTAAATGTGAATGAATTTCAGCTGTCTCTTCTTCAAAAAAAATTCTTTTGGAAGAAAGCCAATTAAGATCATCTGTCTAATGCATCTCTTCACCCCCACTGCAACAATATGTCAGTTACAATAGATGTCTAATAAACTCAGACTTCTCAGGACAGGGTGCTGAGCATGCTGAAATGGGAGATCAGGGACTTTACCTGAAGAATGGTTGGAGGTGGCTGATGAAAACTTTGCAGAGAGAATTTTTATTTTCTATCCCCAGGGCTATGGTACTGGGGGCACTTACAAGATGCCAGCATGCTAGGATGGAGTAAGTTTCGAAGCAGTGAACTGTAGTATCCAGGGTAAGTCTACTTCATTCTTGTGGCATGGTACACACATTGTCAGGCTTCTAGGGAACTGAGAAAGCTAATTATCTGAATCCTTATCCTGGCTACTGGCTGTCTGCTGCCTCTCTCCAGAAAAGTGTTAGAGAGAATGCATGTGCCTCACAGAGGAATATTGGAATTGGAGCATAGGCCCACATGCTGGCAAATACTCCTTCCAGAAAACAAGCATGCCTCTTGAGAGATAGGTCTCTTGAAAGGTGGTATATCTCAGAAACAACTGCCTGAAGTCACCAGTACTGAGTCAAGAACTAGTGTAACTAAACACACAGCACTGTGTTTTCTTGTTTAAAAATGGACACATCTACCCTGAATCAGAGGAGACAGCTTATTACTCAGCTACACCACTCTTGGGAATACTCATAAAGAAGTCTACATCTTACGACAGAGCTTCTTGCTCATCCATCTTCATTGCTACCTTATTTACAATAGCCAAGAAATAGAAACAGCCTAAGTTCCATCAATTGATCAGTAAATAAGGATAATGTGGTACACTTACGCAATGGCATATTATTTAGCTGTGAAGGAAACAAATTATGAAATTCCCAGATAAATTGATGGAGCTAGAAACATTCATCCAGAGTAAGGTAAACCAGTCTTAGGAAGAGAAATGTCATATTTTTGGCTTATTTAGATTTGAGTCTTAAGATATGTGCATTGCATTTAGAGTATCCATAGAGGTCAAGATTAATAAGGTACCATGAGGAGATTTCCAGGGCAGGAAGATAGAACTCAGTATTATAAAGGTTTAAAAGAGAATATTGGAGCAAGAAAGGCTAAATGGGTAAGGGATGGGAGGTCAGAGTAAAGGGGGGGGGATATAGGGAGAGAAATATAACCCTAAAGACCTTTTGAAAAAGCTACTTGAAAACCTACAAGTATGCAGGCTTCCTAAAAATTATAAGTATGCACACATGCACGCACACAAATACACACACACACACACACACACATATACAGAGAAAGAATTTTCAAAAGATTACATTATAATTACAACATTTCTTCTTTCCCTTTTCTCCCTTCAAACCCTCCTATATACCTGTCACCACTCTCCTTCAAATAGCCCCTCCTCATGCAATGCATTGAATTTATACATGTATATGGATATATGGAGATACATATACATTCCTAGCTATAATCTGCTCAGTCAATTTAATGTTACTTATATGTATGTTTTCCAGGATGACCATTAGACAACAGATGAACAATTGGTGTGCTCTTCCTACCCTACCACATGCTAGCAAATAAAACTCTCAGTGTAACAGGAATTGTTTATTTTCAAGATGTCAGCCAGTAAGATCCCGTAGACCCACAAGTACTATAGACCATTGCCAATTTTCTTGGTTATTTTCAAGAACGTGGTGGTAAGACTTTATGCCTGAAGTCAGCCTATATTTGAGCCATAAAATATGGAGAAATCAAGCTGGTATGCACCTGGAAGCTTCATCTACACTGACTAGCTTTCAAGGTGCTGGATGGTGGTTACTAAAGAATGAAACCCAAGGTTTATTTCTACCCTCTCTCTATAGGCACATAGGTACACCCTCAGGGGTAGACATCATATTCTTTTTCTCCAGCCTTCCACCCACACACCAACCAACTTCAGGCCAACCAACTATCCAGCCATTCATTCATTCATTCATTCATCCATTCATTCATAAGTCAGAATTGTCTGTGTTTTTGTTTGAAGAAGACTGTTGTGTCACATTGGTTTGTATGTACATCTCTCTCTGATAAGCACAGATTGCCTCATCCTACCCCAGCTGTTTCTTTAGACTCTTGGAGAAGGTGTCCTAGCTAGGCTAAAGATCATCCAGCCAGGTCAATCCAAAATATCCATTAGAGCCATAGTTAAAGTCCTACAGATTTAAAAAGAGGGACAGGCAGATCAGGAGGAAAATCTAGACTTCTGTTTGTTCTCACAGGCAGAATTCATGCAGTATCTTTGTGCGCCTGGCTGAGTCCTGGCTATAGAGGCCTTGCTTTCTTGGAAATGCTCTGAGCTTGGGTAATTTTTATTAGGTGACTGCACTTATTGAATTTACCACAGATTTAACTCATGGCTTTCAAGTCATTTCATCATTCAATTCCTATTTCAAACTTACAAACAAAACAAAACATCATCAACAAAAAAACCCCCCAACATTCTGTTGTGTGAATACTTCCAGTTAAATCGTGGTCAGGCAAATTTCTTAGTCAGTAAAAATATGCCAATTTTGCATTATACACTTGAAGATTTCATGTAATATTTACACAACTCATATTTATTTTTTGTTATAAAATAACATAATTACAGAAAATCATGTAGTATTATTTCATGGACAATTTATTGTCTGTTTTTTAATTTGTCTTTTCTTATACCTATCATTAACACATTTTAAAACTAAAGGCTATGTAACATGGAATTCCCAAAGGTAAACATTAAATATTTCCACTATTTTTATTGTAAAATATGAACAATAATTAAGTTTTATAAAATATTTAGCTAATATGCCAATAAGAGATATTAGGGTTTGTAATATTTAGAAATGTAACAAAAAATTTTCTGCTGATAACACTTCAAAAGACAGCCTTAGAAAGCTGAGGGACACCAAACACAGCCTGTCTTTTTGTATTTAGAATTTTAAGTGTGTTCATCACCTTCATGACATGTGCAGTGATCAACTGTTACATGTAACACTTGTCTGGAGCCCTTCAACCTAAATGTACAAGCCTGCGATTAGAAGTCATATTTTGCCAAGGATTGAGGCACCTATGACAAGACTCTTAGTGCCTTCCTAATGCACACACTCCTGCTAACCTGTTTTATGAACTAAGTCTCAATGTCCATAAAGTAACTTTGACACTCTGATCATTGTGCTGAATTTTCAATGTTAAGAGTTAAGGCTTTTGTGTGTTAGTTAATAATTACTCCTTTCCCATGAGATAGTTCTGTTAATTCAAACCATCTACCCTTGTTAATGAGTGTTTTCAATATAAAGAAGACACGTAATTCAATGTACATTTTTCTTAATGTTTCACTTTCTCCATCAATAAACTAGAAACATTTACTTACTGATTATTTTTAAATTGCATTAAAAAAAAATAACCCTAGGGATAGAAAGATGGCTCAGCAGTTAAGAGCATTTGTCGCTCTTGTAGAAGACTGGAATTCAGATCCCAGCATCCCTCTCAGCTGGCTTATGAACATTTGTAACTCCAGTTTCA
Source organism: Mastomys natalensis (assembly GCA_021653895.1). Taxonomy (NCBI): domain Eukaryota; kingdom Metazoa; phylum Chordata; class Mammalia; order Rodentia; family Muridae; genus Mastomys; species Mastomys natalensis. Next base: position 153,589 of record JAJTUV010000140.1, read on the forward strand.
GATGACCTGAAGCCCTCTCCTGGCCTCTGCAGGCATACACACAGAAGGTACACACACACACACACACACACACACACACACACACACAATAAATCCTTTACTGAGGAAATTTTGAACTTGGGGAGGAGGAACAATATCTGGGCTTAAACACACATGAGCCTCATTTCTGAAGGGCAAGGATAAATCCAGCATATTCTTAGAAGGAAATCCTATCCCATTTCTCAGGGTGGGCCTGAGATTAAATGCCTTTTGCAGGGAGCAATGTCTGGGAAGGGAAGCTTATTGGCTAAGTTCTCCAGGCCTCTAGGTTCCTCATTAACATGGAGAACTTTGTTTTGGGCCTACTTGACTGTGGTCATGTCTCTAGTATGTGAGAAGCATGGCATATGTTCCAAGTCAGGAGTTTGACAGAGAGTTGGGAGTCACCTAAGCCTCAGGTGTCTGCCACTGAGTCTCTGGGTCTCAACCTGTTCTACCTTACCAAACTTTCTGGCATGGTTTTATGTCCCACAAACAAGCTATGTACAAGCTCCTACCAACTACAGAGTGAGCCAAACCAGACATTGTGCTTTCTAGGCTGTGCTGGACAGGTATCCTGTTACAGAGATGTGAACAGTGAGTAATGCAGTATCATATACAGGATACGAGTCTAGACAAATGATAGACAGACATAATGAATAATGATAAGATAGATTGAAAGACAGACAGAGAAATAAATGATAGACAGATAGATATATGAGATAAATAGTAGATAGGTAGGTAGATAGATAGATAGATAGATAGATAGATAGATAGATAGATAGATAGTAATACTCAGTATTTTCATAGCACATTTTCTGGAAACTCATATTTTTCTCTTTAAACTTCTTTGGTATTTTTGTTGAAAACTGATTTGTAAACTTTCCAATGTACTCTACAGTCTATTGGTCTAGATTTTTAATAAAATCACAGTAGCATAAATTCCTCTGACTTTATCATTTCTAGAATTAATTTGTAACTATTTTGGTTATGTTGTATGCCATGTACATTTTGAATCTTGTGCCAATCTCTAAGAAATATCTGCTAGCATTTCAAATGAAGTGAATCAATTCCATATATTAATTTGCACAGATAAGAATTCTCCATAATACTGAGTAATCCAATAAATTATTGTATACTACTTAAATGTATTAAAAGATTCCTTCTGGAATTTTGTAGATTTTACTGATTTCTTTTTGCATATATTTACTTAAATATTTCATAACATTGTTGTTTTATGAGCTATTAAAATATACTATTATTTACATTTTTATTTTCCATATTTTATAATATTTGGAAATAGAATTGTATATTGTAGTTGTTAAATTCATTTATTAGTTTGCAGTATTGATTTCTTTTTTCATCTGTGACTTTATTTTAGTTATTTAAAAAACTGAATTATCTTTTGAATAACAGAGTTTTAAGTTGAATGATACCCAAATAATTAATATTTTACTCTTAGTTTGAGGTGCCTGTATCCTAGCTACAAAATTGGTGGATGATCAAAAAGTAAGACCTTGTTTTAAGTTTAATAGTTTTGAGTTTTGCATTCTAGAAATAATCTATTATGAATAAAGTGTAGTATATGGTATGAGGCCTAAAAATATAGTTGCAATGTGTGGCTTCATTTGTTAATAATATTACTGTGTCTTCACTGAAATACATGACTTCATGTACACATCATGCATATATATAATAAAATAAAAACAGTTAAAATAAAATTACTATAGTGTAGTTTATGAGCTGATACCTCATTCTCTTTTATATATTTATATATTTATATTATTATATATTTACCTATAAATAATATATGTTTAAATGCATATATAAATATATATTCATATATTGTTTATATATTATAGATATAATAGATAAAATATTAAGAAATTATAAATTTACTTCAATACTACATGGTCATTAGTCTCAGAATTTAAAAACAATTCTAAAGTCAGTAGGACATAATCTAAAACTTTGATTTTTATAATGTACTTTATCTATGTTCAGTTCTTACATATGTAGATAAGATACTAACTTCTAATGCAGTGGTTGTCAACCTTCCTAATGCTGTGACCCTTCAATAGAGTTCCTCTTGTAGTGATTACAATCAATAAAATTATTTTCTTGCTACTTCATAACTGTAATTTTGCTACTGTTATGATCATAATGTAAATATCTGTGTTTTCTGATGGTCATAGGTGACTACAGTGAAAGGGATAGGGACCTACAGGTTGAGAATGACTGTTCTAAATGCCAGCCTATAGTATTGGATTAGTCTTGGAAGTCAACAAGATTAGATAGAGAGACTCTAAGGAGATCAGTAAGACACACTTTAGGTATTTCTATGACAATATTTACAAAGATAATTAGAACATGAGGACTGTGACTGAACAACCATTAATTCATTGGTGGATTCCAAACTTGAACAAATGCTTGGGATGTGGTAGGACTGTGTAAAGTAGGGCTTTGTTGAGAGAAGTGAGTCCTTGGAAACAAGAATTTGAAGGATATTTAATTACCCAGCCCTTTCCATTTTTCTCTCTTCTTCCTAACTACATGAGTTGAGTAGCCTCCTTGGGCATAAGCCTGTGTTATGATATTTTGTCTTCACTTGGGTACAAAACAATGGATTCAGCTGACCTTGGATTGAAACCTCAGAACCTTTCAGTCATAAGTTATTTTTCTCAGGTATTTGTGATAGCAACAAAACTCACCTACTAAAATGTTGACATGCATTGCAATAAACCCCAAAATAAGGTAGAAAGAATTGAAGACATTAAAATATCACGTTTTCCCACCCAAAAGGCTGGATTGATAAGCAGAAAGATTAAAATGTTTCTTTACAGAGATTTCTGGAAATCTTTATTTGAGAAGTCCCTCTCCCCTTTGCTTCCATGTTCCACAAATCTGATATGTCTTAGTCAAGCTTTTAACTCTCCTGTCTCTACTTTGTCACCTTGGTGCAAATTCTGTTCCAAGTCTGGGCCTCTCTTCTCTGTACTGTCAGCCCCAAAGTGTTATAGGCTATCCTACAGTGACTACATGCATCCCTCTAGTTTCTGTTCTCTTGGAGATCTCAGGCCTGTACTGCCTGTTATCTAACCACTGAAGTTTATTTAATGTATCTTTAACCAGTTTTCTCATTGTTTGGTTGCAAGAGAACACTTGACAACTTTTGACATGTGTATCTTATAAACCAAGACATTGTTTGTTGTTTTCCCAGGAATAAGGGCCATGCAGGTTTCAAAGATAATCCTGAAACATTTTAGGACAGAACTCATTGGGTCACAATCAAGTTAAAATAAGCCTTGTGAGGTGCTATCTCTTTTGTTTTACCATGTACAAGAGTGACCAGGCTCTGCATTGCCACGTAGGGATTGCCAGTGTCTCAGAGCAGGACTTCTCTTGGCTGCACTGGATACTAACACACAGGAAAAATGGGAGCTGGGGAATTAAGCTCTGTACAGACTGCATACCAGTGAAAGGACCTTTTACACATTGACTAATGTTTACATTTACTTCTTATAAATAAAGTTCTGAATTTGTAAGGGCAGCAATGGCCATGACTTAGAAAATGTGTATTCAAGACATGCATTTTATATTTTGTATATTTAGTATTTTTTTGTATTTTGTATTGTTTTATATTTTGTATTTAGAGGAAGTTCCACAAAGAGGTCTGGACATTGACATAGAAGCCTATCTGTTCCTTTGACAGACTCTTTATTTTTTCTTTCTCACTCATGAAATGCCCTTCAGCCTTTGAGAATAGAGTCTCTACCCTGTATTCTCTCATATAAAATTTCTATGTCACATTCACTACATGACTGCAGACCCTACAAAACGTATACATATATTTTAATGTGGGGTTTTCTGTGTGTTCTGTGTCATACAGATAATTTGATGTGAATAATTATACATTAAAAGTACACATGTGGTAATTTGATCTTTGACAAAGGAACTAAAACCATCCAGTGGAACAAGGACAGCATTTTCAACAAATGGTGCCGGTTCAACTGGAGGACAACATGCAGAAGAATGCAAATCGATCCATTCTTATCTCCTTGTACAAAGCTCAAGTCCAAGTGGATAAAGGACCTTCACATGAAACCAGACACACTGAAACTAATAGAAGAGAAGGTGGGGAAGACCCTCGAATACCTAGGCACAGGGGGAAAGTTCCTGAACAGAACACCAATGGCTTATGCTCTAAGATCAAGAATTGACAAATGGGACTTCATAAAATTACAAAGTTTCTGTAAGGCAAAGGACACTGTCAATAGGACAAAACGGCAACCAACAGGTTGGGAAAAGATCTTTACCAATCCCACATCCGATAGAGGACTAATATCCAACACAAAGAACTCAAGAAATTAGACTCTAGACAACCAAATAACCATATTAAAAAATGGGGTACCAAGATAAACAAAGAATTCTCAACTGAGGAAATTGGAATGGCCGAGAAGCACCTAAAGAAATGTTCAGCATCCTTAGTCATCAGGGAAATGCAAATCAAAACAACCCTGAGATCCCACCTCACACCAGTCAGAATGGCTAAGACAAAAACTCAGGTGATAATAGATGCTGGCAAGGATGTGGAGAAAGAAGAACACTCCTCCATTGTTGGTGGGATTGCAAGATGGTACAACCCCTCTGGAAACAGTCTGGCGGTTCCTCAGAAAATTGGACATATCACTACCTGAGGACCTAGCTATACCACTCCTGGTCATGTACCCAGAAGATGTTCTAACATATAACAAGGACATATGCTCCACTATGTTCATAGCAGCTTTATTTATAATAGCCAGAAGCTAGAAAGAATTCAGAGGCCCTTCAACAGAGGAATGGATACAAAAAATGTGGTACATTTTCACAATGGAATATTACTCAGCTATTAAAAACAATGAATTCAATAAATTCTTATATAAATGGATGGAACTAGAAAATATCATCCTGAGTGAAGTAACCCAATCACAAAAGAACACACATGGTATTTACTCACTGATTATTGGATTTTAGCCCAGAAGCTTGAAATACCCAAGATTCAACTCACAGACCACATAAAGCTCATGAAGAATGACGACCAAGTGGTGTGTGGTGGGGAGCTTCAGTCCTTCTCAGAAGGAGTAACAAAATACTCAAGGGTGCAAATATGGATACAAAGTACAGGACAGAAACTGAAGGAGGACTGTCTGCAGACCATTCTACCTGAGTATCCATCCCATGTGCAGTCACCAAAGGTAGAGGTTGATGTGGATGTCAGGATGTACATGCTGACAGGGCCTGATATAGCTGTCTCCTTAGAGGTCTGCAAGAGTCTGACATACTCAGAGGCAGATGTTCACAGCTAACCATTAAACTGATCAGGGGTTCCCAATAGAGGAGTTAGAGTGAAGACTGAAGGAGTTGAAAGGATTCTCGACCCCATGAGGAGAACAACAATACCAACCAACCAGAGCCCCAGGGTCTAAACCACCAGCCTGGGAGTGCTTAGGGAGGGACTCAGGCTCCAGCTATATAGGCAAGGGAGCTATATAAAGTGGGAGAAGAGATCCTTGGACCCATGAAGGCTGGACGTTGTGGGGGGGAATTCAAGGGTGGGGAGGTGAGTGCAGGGGTGGTAGTGGGGGGACACCCCCATAGAAGCAGGAAGAGGGGGAATGGGATAGGGAGTTCCTGGGAGGGAGGGGGAAAATGGGGGAAGGGGAGAACATCTGAAATGTAAATAAAATTTCCAATAAAAAAAAGTAAGATGGTTTTTCTAGTATAAAATGCCTTTATTAGATTAAGAAAGCACAAATTAGACACATTTAACAAATGTTAAAATCTAAATAGTTTTGAAACAAAGGTATTGGAAGACCAAATCAAGACTTCCTTGTGGATAGATTTTTTTTTTTTATAATTCTTATTGCTATTTGTATGGAACATAGCTAACCTATAAAATTCTAATTTATCTCACAAATGTGACTGGTGAACACACACTATAATCTAATGTATTTGAGATTGTGCAACTAAGATGGGAAAAACTAGTCATGTAGTTCTGTGTCTGCTAATACAATGAGGCTCTTCTGTCTTTTCTCTTTTACATTAAAATTATTATTAACGTTTAGAAAATTGTTACACAGGCAAGATGACTGCAAATAAAGGCACAATTGCCATTAAGTCTGAGCAATCATGTTCAATCACTGGGATTCCCATGTTGGATGGAGATAAATGACTTCTTTGGATTGTCCTCTGACCTCCACATGTGCTGTGGTATGTTTGAAAATACTACATACTCCACACACACAAATAAACCAATCATTGTTTATGCTTAGGAAACTTTATCAAATATAGTTTATTACCTCTTCCCTCAGAAGAACTGGACAGAGACTATTATCACTTTCATGTCCTTTTCTGCTATCTTTATTGAAAAGTTTCAAAGAAACATGAACTATGTACTACTATTGACATTAGAGCTATGACACTGTCATTTTTGTTTTGAAAAAAAAATGTGAAAACTCAAAGAGCTGGAAAGGGCGCACCTTCATAGTTTTAATAAAAGAGTATACATTATGTTGTGATTGCCAAGAATGAAACACACTGCATCATTTCAGGTACGATCAGTTTTCTAAATATATACCATTGGATAAATGACACAAGTGCTATACTTGACACTGTAAGCATGCCATGTACAGGAACATTTACAAGTGAAAAGTTGGAATAAGAATGTAATGTAAAGCACCCATCATTAGTCTTAGTAAAACTGGATGTGTATTAAATCTTGTGGCTAAAATCACTGTCCTTAATTTTTAAATTTATAGTTCACTGACCATTGTTGTTGTACCATTCTCAATTATAGGAAAGAATTCTCAGTTCTTTTTCCTCTTGATTGGATTGACTGTTTATATCTGATTTGTTCAGTTAATAAAGGAGCTGAAGGGGTTTGCAACCCCATAGGAAGAACAATAACATCAACCAACCAGACCTCCCAGAGCTCCCAGGGACTAAACCACCAACCAAAGAGTACACATGGAGGGAATCCATGGCTCCAGCTGCATATGTAGCAGAGGATGGCCTTATCTGGCATCAATGGGAGGGGATGCCTTTGGTTCTGTGAAGGCTTGATGACCCAACATAGGGGAGTACTAGGGCAGTGAGGTGGGATGGGAGCACCTTCGTAGATGCAGGGGGAGGGGAATAGGATAGGGGATTTTCAGAGGGGAAACCTGGAAGGGGGATAACATTTGAAATGTAAATACATAAAATAACCAATAAAAATTAAAAAAAATAAGCCTTCTTGTCATTAACTCTATATGAGCCAGTCCCTCCAAAGAAATACAAAATCCCAATGTATGAAGTAATGCAGGGAATCCTAGTGTGTCAAATAATACAGACGATGGAGTGTCAAAGCAATTATTCAGTCCTAAACTGAGTTCTGGGTCAAAATAGAGTTGAGACTAGCAGCGATGTTTACCTGAAGAGGAGGCTGTGAAGAGATGAAATCTGAAGATGAGGGAAGACATGAGAAGTCAAAAGTGATTTGGAGCTAGAGGTAAGGGAGAAGAGTTTCTGGTTTGAGCAACTTGATAAGTAGTCTTATGGTTACTGAGGGCAACCCACTGAGATAGGAGATGCTAACCTACTTTTGAATTTTGAGGGGTGATACATGAAGCTGTTAGACTGGCATATTTGGAGCTCTTTGGGGTAGATTGTACAGGAACTAGAAGCCTTGGTTCTAGGAAATCTTGAGCATTGACAAGTCTCCTTCAGAAAGGTCACTGGAGGGCAAAATTATGAAGAGCAGAGTGAGTAAAAACTGCTAGCATGTGCCACATGATAGTCAAAGGAGACCAAGTGACAAAGCATCTGAATGTTAGACCAGAGGAACGACCAAGTGACCAGGAAGACTTTAAGCAATGATGAAAGAAAAGAAAGCTGAGTTTCAAAGGAAAAATATGGGAGCAGGATGTGTGGGGAGGAGGGGAGGGGGAAGGGGAAGGGATATCGATTTAATCTTTGTTCACCAGCCTGGAATTTGAGGAGTATGGTGAAGAGGAGATAACTCAGGCCCTTGGAAGCTTGACTACATTTGATCTGAGTTTGGAAAAGCTGTCAGGATGGATACAAACTGAGAGCGGTTTGTGAGGAGGCTATAGCAGACTGTGATTATTATGCCAGGATGCCCCTGATCTGAAGAAACATACTAAAAGCATAAGCTACTTTTGCCTTGGAAATAGTGTGTGACTGCATACCAGTTCTGATGTCCTTTCTCGTAAAAAGTGTTACCTAAAAATTTATTTTCTTGGCCTATTTTATTTACCTTTTTTTTTTTTTAAATTATCATACAATGTATTTCAATCATGTTTTCCCCTCTCCCAGTTCCTCCAAGATGCTCCTACATCCCTACCCACCCAACTGGTGTTCTTACTTTCTTCTCTCATTCTCTCTCTCTTCCCCCCTTTCTTAATACATACTCTTTCTCTAATAATATGTAAAAACTAAAACAAACAGAAAATAAGAAATACAGCACCACCCACTAAAACAAAGATAAAAATAAACAAGGAACTAGTAAGACCAAAAAAAAAAAAAAAAAAAATGCCCAAATAAAACAAAATGCAAAAATAAAAACCCATTGAGTTTCTTTTGTGTTTGACAGCTACTCCTGGGCATGGGGCCTGTCCAGATATGTGGTTAATATATTTGGTCCATTTTTCAAATCAGATCCAGCATTTTTTTTTTTTTGAAAAAACAAATACAGAACATTTCTTTATTTTTCACTAAGTTTTCCAGAGGACGTAACTAACCTTGTTCCCCCCCCCGCCCCGCCCCCTGCTCCCACGAAGGGTTAGCACGCTCACTGCTATAAAGCAGACTCGGACAGTTTCAAGGACTGGAACCAACCTTAAATGGCAAAAATGTTTTCTATCTGAATTATCATAAAAATGCTTAAGTAAAGAGAGTAAAGAAGCAAAGGGGCGAAAGGTGGCTTCAGAGTGAAAAGATCGTTCACGGCAGACAGCATTTTAAACACATTTCTTGATACTACTGTAGGTAGGAAGAGTCATCCCATGAGTGGGACCAGGCTCGCTAGAAGTCCAGTGAAAGGCTTCCTTCCAGTCCCCTTTTACTCTGTAATGCATAACTAAGCAAGATCCGGTGTGGTTTTAATTGTTCAAAATGTGAACAAGGCTTGGTACTGCTAGAGAGCCTGCATGTCTACGCCCTTGCTTTGTAAAATACCTTTCATACAGACTTCCTCTTTCCCCTTACCTGCTGATGTTTTAAAAGAATGTAGCTGTTTTGTTTGTTTTTGAATGTTGCTTTTTTGTTTCTTGGAGCAAAAAATGTAAACATTATACTGTTAGAATTTGAGTCCAGGAATCACAGTTGAGCCTTTTAGTTCTCTCTCTCTCTCTCTCTCTCTCTCTCTCCTCTCTCTCTCTCTTCTCTCTCTCCTCTCGGCTCTTTTTGTTGTTGGTTTATAAATGAAAGATTGTAATTTTGTGTCATTGTTGCTGTTGACTGGTCAATTGGAGGAGCTGGTGGCAACTACCTACTTCTAAACCTCCCTTCTCTCACCCAGCAGTGCCTAGTACCTAATACCACTTAAGTCTCACCCTGGAGATGTGAGAAGATATACTTGCAGACTGAACTGAAGCCATTGATCACAACAAGAAATGGAGAAAGCTGAAAGGGAATCCAATTTATTTTAAATAAAACTACTCTGTTCTCCTGTGACAGATCCCAGTCCCACAACAGAAAGGAACTGACAGCAGATGTTTTAGAGCCAAGACACAGCCTGAGTAATAGTATAGAAAAGAAATTGCTTTGAACTTCACCCCTGCTTTAAATACTTCAAATCAATAGGGTCACAGAACTCTTTAATAGAGTGATGGGGTCTCGCCCTAGCAGATCTGTATGTGACAAGTTGATGTGCGTTCTAGCAGCAGGGTCATAAAAATGGCAAGCTTCTCCCTGAAAGGGGGCTTTGTGTGGGCAAGTCTACTCGTAGTGACTCCCCTCTATGGCCACTCTGCAGAGCCAGGCCCTAATAGTCTCCATCTAAATGGGACTGACCTCATGAGTTACCTCAGGAAACTTAATCTATAAACTGGCTTCTTCTTATGCAGACTGATGAATTCTTGTTTATTCCTAAATGGCTGTCACAAGACCTATTCATCAAATGCTTAAAGGGAGAGAGGGGCTTACAGAAGCCAGTCTCAAGTTCAGCACCGTTAAATAATCATTAGGTTTCTGAGCTGGTCTTGAGACCCACTGCAAATGCACAAAGCTGGCGTCTTTTTCACTTTTTAAACTATTCATCACAATTGCATTTAGATGAGATTCTGACCTGATAAAGGGAAGGGGGGGTGCTTTTTTGTCACTATCAGTTTCATGCTGTGTTCTTTCTCTTTTGAAGGTTTTTTTTTTTTTTTTAAACAAAAGTAAAAGAAAATAAAGGCAGATGGCCAACTCTTTTCAATATCCGTTTGCTTTATTTGAGCAGTTTAATGTAGTGAAACAGAGTGAAATGTTGCTACTTGCTAAATGGTAAACAACACCATTACCCAGAATTCTGCTGTACATTGGTACAAAATAGGGTGCTGGTGATTAATTAATCTGTTGTTGTGATTGTAATGCATGACACATAATAGATAGTGTGCCATGTATTTTAAAAGCAGCAAATTAGCAAATAATAACTCTTCTGCATAAGACCGTCTCCATGGTGCACCACTAATGCATAAATAATCAAAAAGAAAAGGCCATTATGCCACTATCCAAAGAAACCCATGTGTTTGGTGTTCACCAGCCTGTGAACATGTGCTAGGAAACCCTACACACAAGGTGGCTGTGAGCCAGGTCAGATGCCCCTGAAGTCCCCGCAGTAGACTTTTTGATGTCTACTAAGTTATAGCATTCAGGTTCTCAATAACAGCTATGCAGGCAGAGATCTGTGTATGGATTTCATGCACTTTTATAAGTATATCAGCCTAGTTTACAGAAATCCCACACAAACAGCTAGAAGACACACAGAAGACCATCTCTAAAATACCAGGGTTGGGTTTCACCTAGTTTTTCATCGTGGCAATCATTCTCAAGTCCTCTACTTGCTGTTTTCTAGTTTTGAAGGGATGGGGAAAGCCCCAAAGCCCAAGTATGTTATTAGTTGCTTTTTTTTGTTATTATAACAAAACACTGACTTTGAGCAAGTCACAGATAAGTGAGTTTGTTTTGCCCTGTGGCTCCAGAAGAAAAGTCCATAATGGGGAGGAAGGCATGGCAGCAGGCTGCAGGAGGGGGGGTGTGGGGAGGAGCGCGGGGCAGGGGGTTGAGCATCTTTATTACTCAGGAAACCAAGAGAATAAGCTAGAAGTGGGCTAAGGTTTTAAACTTGGTTTCCTCCTAGTGATGTACTTCCTTTAGCAAGGCTCCCTTCCTAATGGTTCCATAACCTCTCTAGACAGCACCACAACCTGGGAACCCGCATGAGCCTATGTGGGCTCCTATTCAAACTGCCACACACATACACTTACACTCAGTTCTCATGAGCTGTAATTTCTGAATGCTTTATTGTGCTAAACATTACATGCAGGAACTCAACAGACCTTTCAAGATAAGGCTCTGACCATGACCCAAGAACCACTTGAGACCGAAATAAAGAACTGCAGCAAAGGCAAAATGGAAACTCTGAACTACTCTGTCAGATAGCTGCTCACCCTGATCATGATGCTAAAATTTCACCCTAGTATGGAGCACAGGTTCCAGAACACACATATGCGTATGCTGAGCACCTGCGTGTGGTCATCCCCTTAGCCTTCATATCAAGTGTCACCTTCCTGTGGGTAGCCCAAGACCCCACATACCAGTAGCCCTTTGTCTTTGAGGAACTTTGAGGGTTTTGGTAATGAACAGGCTTCTGATGTATATAGCTTACTAACTGTTTGACTCTGTACTGTCTTTCAGTTTCCTTTGGCATAGTCAGAGCTAAGATACTAAAGCCACAGGGCTGACAAATTGGAAGGACCCCAAAAATGTCTGAAGAGAAGATAATTCAAATTAACCAGTATATCCTGGACATTCATTTGAAATGATGAGATAAAAAATGCTGCCAGGAGAAAGGGCCTGCTGTGAGTGATTTCTCACAAGTCACTTTCTGCAATGTCCCTCCCTGGGATCCCTACATTGCTTAGGTCGAATGCTATAACTTTTTTCTTTAATAGCTAATGGAAAATTGTATATATTTATGTGTGTATGTATATATTTACATACTATAGCTTTAATTGTTTTCAAAGCCTACTTTTAATGATGGTTCTTAAACGCTTTAACCTCCCTTTTAGACCACCATCCACCAGAGGTAGTGGAAAACAAAGGATACAGAAGTGGTCCTGTTTAGAAAGGGTTGTTTGGAGCAACTCCTGTCTGTGTTGTCTGGAAATCAGCAAGCAGTTCAGCTCACTGGAGTCAGCAGCAGCAGCTCGATCTACTCACAAACACTTTAAGGATAAACCAGCTGTCCCATTTGGTAGAGTCATGAATCAGTAGTGGTGACACTACCAGCAGAGACAGCCAGGCCTCAACCTTCGCATGAGTCAGCAGGAGAGACCAGCAGGAATGCCAGAAGTTCTCAGCTGTGCTTCTCTGAGAGAAGCAAAGATCAGTGAAGATGAGAAACCAACAAGCATTGCACAGCTAGCTCTATAAGCCTAGCTCTGCCTCTGTCACTGTCTGTGGAGTACTTTTCATACTCCCTTCAAACATCATGTGTTCTCCATGAGTCTTGCCTCAGTACATTTCGTCTGTCTCAGCTGACATCACTCTGCCAATCAGCCCGAGTCCACAGAAGCAGCAAGAAGCTACAGCATACCAACAGAAGTTTCCAGGCATGTTTCTCTCTATGGAGTCCTGACAAATGGACAATGCAGTGAGGAGGACCAATACATGTGTGTTGCTAGCAGAGTCCATGTGTTCTTTCACATACTTGCTTTAGCAGAATATTCTTCTATCTGTTTCTACTTCAGCCAAACGTTCCTTCGTGAGTCTACCTTAGTCTTTCACCTGTGTCCACTTCAGGAAAACCCTTCTTTAGGCATCCAACACAACTGACTTTCCAAAGAACCGTTACATTTCCACTTCAATATACACTTTAAATGTGACAATCACTTATCTCAAATACGGTTACAAATTTGGACAACTATTGACATAGTTCAAGCTTAGATCCATTTCCAGAACTTACAGGAGTCCAAATGTTCATACCCAGTCTGTCCCTATTCCCAGCAATCACCAAGTTACTCTTTATATTTACTGATTTTTTTCCTGCATTTTTCAAAGAAGTACAATCATGTAATATGTAGCTTTTCATGTTTGGCTTCTTTTATATTTATTATAAACTTTTAAGTTATTTTATGGTATAGTATGTATTAATATCCCATACTTTTTATGGCTAAATATTTTGTTATATACATACACCACAGTTTAAGTGTGCACTAACTGATGATCATTTATTTGTTTACATTTTGGCTTACTATAAATAAATTTGCTATGAGTAATTTTGTGTATATCTTTGTAGAGATGTATAGTTCCATTTCTTTTGGGGTATATTTCACAGAGTAGAATTGATGGGTAATATGATAAATCTATTAACAGAAAACTTTTAAATAATATTTTCCATTTCAGTGTTAGGTTGAAACATTAATGTCTTTGATATGGAAAATGATGAGGAGTTCTAGAGTGGATGGGCCATGTAATCATTTTGTACACATGGAAGAGAGAGGTAGCCAGCAGGAAGATAGTCCTGGGGGTTCTACCAACAGCAGGAGACAACTGGAAACAACCAACTCCACCTGATCAACTTTACTGTTTAAGTGATTTTGAGAGGACAGTCTGGCATGAAGTAGACAATATTTTAGCACATGATAGAAGATACAGAACAGTGGCCATAGTTTGCCCTTTGGCTTGAATAAAGTAAGGTGAGCAAAATGACAGAGTACATTGCTAATAGAGACATCTCTATGGGTAGGTTCTATTGAAACAACCTTTCTCTTTGATAGATCCTAAGAAGCTCTGGGCTCTGTGGACTCTACTTTCCTCTTGTATTTATTCCTCATAATAAAAAAGGTTTCTCTGTTCTAGTGGTAAGGGGTTATTTTAAGATGCACCTGCCACACTCTATTTCGGTCTTTGACTTGAAGTGTCAATAAACCACATCTTATCCCATCTACACTACTTCTAAATAAATATAAGTAATTACCTTAGATGTAGTCTTGTAAATCCTATCAATGCTATTAAGCAAAATGTAGCTGATTGCTGCTTGACATCTAAGTAATGTATGTCAACTCTCACTGCCCAGTCTGCTTAATAGCTCAGATATCCATAGAGATATCCATAGAGAGACAAGGCTCTGGGAGGGGGGATAGATAGGAGGAGGGAGAGGGAGAGGGAGGGAGAGGGAGAGGGAGAGGGAGAGGGAGAGGGAGAGGAGGGAGAGGGAGAGGGAGAGGGAGAGGGAGAGGGAGAGGGAGAGGAGAGAGAATTTTCTCTTTTCCTCACAGTGGGATGCAGTACACCTTATGAAATTAGCCAAGTGAAACAGGACATCCTGGGAGGTGAAAGCCCTGTAAACCTCACAGGATGAGAGCTTCCTGAACTTCTGTGGGATTCAAATGTTCATGAACTATCGACGGTTCCTGGTGGAGATGAGAGTATTATGTTCTTTGTTTGCATTGGGTGTGGGCTAAGCTTGAATGCTGCCTACTTGTGTTTATTTCTCCTGTCTTGGCCTTTTTTTTTAACAGCAAAGAGGCAAGACAATGTGATTATATTCATAAGACTACTCGTGCATGGGAGGTGGGTTGTAGAGTTCAGTGCCCCATGAGGTACACATGCATGGTGACTAATGCAACAGGGCACACAGCAAGAGTGCCCCAGAAGACTCCTCATAGGTGGCTTCCTATTGACACCTTAATATTCTAGTAATGGAATGGGATCCACATGGGGTAAAAGTTGTGTCAAATTTGCACCCCAGTTTTATGAAACTTATACTAGTTTTGTTTATACTGGTGACCACATCTTGAGACTCATCTAAGATATTGCAAAGGAAAGGAGATTTGTTTAAAGGGGTGTGGTTAAGAATGAAAGTGAAAGGTTATCCAGGGAAACTAAAGGACTGCTAACTGCAGCCAGGAGAACAACTGGGTGTCACGGAGTTCATCATTTATCTTTCCCTATGTTCTGCCTTTTCCACCACATCTTGAAATCTCTTCTATCCAACTAATGTGGAATTCATCTGATAAGCAGCAGGAAAATTGTCACTTGTGCTGGGTTAAGTGCTTTGTCTCAGGTCACCTTGCAAATCACCTGTGCATGACTTTTTATCTGTTTGCTTAGAATGAGTCCACCTCCTTCAGTCTGGAAGTAGATGGGAAGTAGAAGGGGTGGGCAAGTGGATCTGCCAGCTTGGTACATCAAACAAACAAAACCATGGCATGAACATGCTCAGGGAAGGATACTGATGTCCATCTTTGACAGGTGTTAAGGATTGGTTCAATAATGTTAATGGAGTTATTTTGAAGACACTGAACAGGGCAGAGACACTAATGTTAAAATGATCATGGATTTAGTAGTTAGTCATTGGCTTGTTGTATCTCAAGATTCTATGTCTGCTAAGTCAATCAGCTCAGATAAAAACTACTATAAAGAGGATCTGGGGAGATGGCTGTGCAGTAAAGAATACTTACTGCTTCTTGCAGAGGACCTAGGTTTGTTTCCTAAGCATCCACACACTGGCTTAAAACAATCTATAACTTGATTCCAGGCCATCTGGTACTTTCTTCTGACCTCGTGGGCACAAGGCATGTACATGGTGCGCATGCATGCATGCAAGCAAAACACTCATACACATAAAGAAAAAATATTTTCACAAATACTAGAAACAAAATTAAATTAAATTTAAAATGTATATTTTAATATTACAGTCACTTTAAAAGTATTGTACAACAAACAGAGCAGTCGTTTACATTTGGTAACTGGTCTGAGTACAGATGATTTAAGAGTATACAGAAGATGTGTGCAGGTCGCAGGTGGATATTGGTTTTTTTTCTATAAAAGACTTGAGCAGTCATATGTTTTTGATATGTGCCAGGGCATAAGAGGATCAGGGGTTAGGGAGTTTTCTGGAACTAATGCCCTAGAATACTGAAGGGGAAACTTTTCAGATGAGAACTTCTGGGTAAGAACAATTTCACCAGACTCCACTAAACACTGCCTTTCCATTATGGGTGTGGGTAATCATCTCTTAGGACCTTAAATACACTGAAAAAAATGAAGACTTAGTAGCAGAAAAGGAAAACATATCTCCTGAGAATGATTGTGTCACAATGTTTTCTATATGTAAAAGATTATAGTATGTACATACATTTCAGTCTCCAATTGGATGGAGACAAAGTGTTGAAGGAGGGACTCATTTCCTTACTGTATGGACTTTGCTTTCTTGATACATCAGGGAAGAGCCAGGGCCTTTGTCTCAGAAATGATGAACTCTGGAGGAGCTTTGAAGTAACCTGCATTGCTTACTTGGCTCAGCAAAGTTCTGAAGCTTTTCTGTCATATGATTGCTAGACTGATAGTTCCTTCATTGAATAATAGCTGTCAAGGGTTTTGGAATTATCTGAATAAGAGTAGAATTCTAATGCCTCTTCTTATTAACTTAGTTAATGAGATGATTTCTAAATGGGAAAATAATTCAAAACTCATGTTAAATCAAAATGACTTTAGTTGTTTTCCTTTCCTGTCAAATTATATTTAATTTGTTTTTCCAGAACTGTAAATAGCTCATGTATGTGTATGTTTGTGTGTGCGTGTGTGTGTGTATTTATATGAAGCTATTTTTTAAGAGATAAACAGAATCCCCCTTTTCTTTTGGAGTCTAAATAGCTAACACTTAGATATAAGCAAATCTATAATCAAAATTTTTAGCATTTAAAAAATAATACAACAAAGACAGTCCTAAAACAAGTAAGGCCAATCCTTGTCAGTGTGGATAGCTTCCTGTGTCCCAGTGGAGTAACATAGCAGCTTTGGGCTCCCACCAGCTTTAAATCATAGAAGTCAGGTTTCTTTTTACATCACAGTAACAGGACAGTCCCCCTTGCTGTTATGCTGTTGTCTTAGGTGATTGACCAAGTCCATTCTTCATAAAGTGAATTATCCACTCTGAAACTTACCAGGCACTTAGAAAATGCTTTTGCCAAAAAAAATCCCAAACAAACAAACAAGTGAAAAAACCAAACCAAAAAAACAAAACAATCCAAAAATACCAAACAAACACAAACAAACAAACAACCCGAAGAAAAAAAACCCAAAAAACCCAACCAAACAGTAACTCCTTCCTCTTGGTAACTAAAGCGAGTAAAGGCAGAATGGCAGTCCAGCATCTTGGCTTTCATTTCAGTCTTCTGCTTTAGCTCAGAGATTTGCTTGACTCAGCCCTCTAAACTGTCTTATCCGTCTTCAGACTATTTTCAAGGCCAGAGCTGAAGCATTGGTGTGTGGGACTGATACAGAGACAGAGGAGATCACACATTGATGAGATTACTTAGTTGTGTGTACTTCTTACCCACATCTGCTTCTTCCCCTGTTTAAATCTGAAGATCATATCCGTATCCTAAAGATGGTTTTGAACCACTGGACCGCTTATCTGTTCTTCCCAAGTGTGTGCACTGATTACATCTCATTTTCTTTTCATCATTGCTCATCTGCTTGCTGTGCAGGGGAAGATAACCTAATCTAGAATCTTGGCTTTGGCTCTCAAACTCTGCTTACAGAGTTAGACCTCTTTCTTTAGAGTCACTGACCCATCTTAGGATTGTCACCTTCTACCAAGAAAAAAACAATCACCTGTCTATTCTCCACTCTGTAGCATTTCTTCCAGAACTTTAAATACTGCTAATTTGTATTATAATTTATAACTTATTTTATACTATTTTATTAGATTAAAATTAATGTTACTTCTGTTTATTTTAAGCTCATGTGATATTATAGAAATGATAAAAAGTGTCCTAATTGAATGATTTGATTTTCTAAAATGTGAAAATTAAAGTGTATGCAACAATATTACTCCTGAACTATAAGTTCCTTACAGTTTTGATGTCTTCAGCTTATAGTCTTACTTATAAGTCTGAAAGGTAACCAAGAACAATGATAACAATCTACAATATTTGAGATCTCTGTAACCACATTGGTAAGGAACTCCAATAAAGGCAACCCATTTCTGACACTGGGCATTTTATTTGTTAGACTGTGGTGTCAGGTCAAGGTATTTTTTTTCTATTACAAGGTAACTCCATTTTAACTTTTTGTATATGTTTATATTTATATCTATATCTATGTCTATATTTTTCTATATATTATTTATATTTATATTTTTTATATTTATTCTAAGAAGCTTCTGCATACTACTGGAGGAATAAAGTCAACATCAATCTTATCTAGCCATGAACCTTGTGTGCTACAGTGTCTGTCTGACAAGTTATGCTCACTATATAACAGTGGTGCCAATGTCAAGAGAGTAACCAACGCTTCAGGGTGATTGGATGTAGGGTCAAATTCACAAGATAGAAACCATATTTAGCACAGTAATCAGAGACAAGAACCTGAGGTTAGGCAGATCAAGGGCTCCTGGGTAGAGCCTACTAATGGGACATAGTATAAAACTTATCCCTAAGAATTTTAATTATACCCTAGATTAGTGCATCTTTCCAACCTCATCTGAGAAGCTAGTTTTGCAGTAGATGGCAATCAAGACAGAGACCACAACTGTTCAAGATATAGTGAATAAGTGAGCGTGGAGTTCTCAGTCACCAATGAGCATCAGTATCAGCCTTATTCCCCTCAAGGATTTGGGAGCAGTTTAGAAGAGGAAACAGAAGGAGCATAAAGGCCAGTGAGTGATTATAAACAAACAAACAAAAACATGTTCTATGGAAACAATAGGAGTTATACAAGTGAATTCAGCGATTGTGACATCACACCCAAGACATGTGCAAGCTCAAGCCAGACAAAAATCCAGCATGGAGAGAAGAGTTTGACAAAAATCTCAACTCCTAGCTGAGTAGCTATTGGCAACTGATGGCTGTTGGGAAAGGAAAAGTTTGTTTTCTTTATGGATATAGTCCCTGATAGGTCTAACACACTCCAATGGATAGCCACACACTGAAGAGTATAAATAAAAGAATGGGAGCAAAAAGTTGGGTGGGTATTGAGTTTGGGATGGGTCTAGGAGGAGAAGGGGAGGGAGGATTAGATCAATCAAAATACAATACATGAAATTCTCAAATACTTAATAAAATATTTTATATAAGCTTATTCCTTGGAAATGAAGTCTTAGATGTAAGCTAATGAAAAATTATCCTTAATTTTCTTTCAGACATTTGTTGCTTTTATGTATAGCTTGTGTTCAATGCAGATTAATTCCACAAGAAGATAAGCTAATACAATTCAAAATATAAACTAAAACAGACTATACAATCAGGTATGATGAAGAGGGAAGGCGTTTACTTACGAACATGGTGACTTTGGAACTCTGAAGTCTGATTATTCCTGGGCAGACTTGTTAAGATGGAGAGAATGACTGATATCAAGATTAGTGGGACTGTTAGATATTGGAGCATGTGACCCTCAGTGTGTGTGACATTGTGAGCATAAGAAATGCAGGAAGCATTTATGTTTTTCACAGCTTTCTGTATGTAGAGACAATTGGGGTAAATTTCCTGCAGAGTCCATCCTATTTTCTGTGTTAAGGTCAACTTCTGATCATTGGAATATTAACCAGTAGCAGAAAGTGTCACACAGGAGGCTATTGCAGTCTGGTTTTTTTTTTTTTTTTTTTAAGGTTTTGTAGAAAGAGTCACAGTACTCAATTCTGAATACTAGATTCACAGTTTTCAGTCTTTCTAATTTTCACAGTTTAGCTTTGTAATTTCAAGATTTGCGATTTTAGTCTTACTAAAGACTGTATTTTAAATTTGAAAAAATGCTTAACATAAAAATAAAATAATAAAGCCCAGCATTTTGAAATTAGTTGAGGGGAATGCAATTTTACTCTTCGTAACCAGTTGAGCTAAATGAATCTGGTCCTGTCATTGGGTGAAAACAGGTGATGAGAAATGCTGACCACTTGACTTTATAAAGATAAGATTTATGGATGGTTGGATGTGGTTCCAATCCATCATAGGTCCCAGCACCTTTCAATCACTAATCAAAGATCAAGTATAGTATCAAGTGTAATGTGGTGGTGGATTTGAGAGGGAAAAGGATGTAGTTCCAAGGAGATTGGTAAGAGCCTAACGTAGGTGAAGCTTATCTAGAAGCATCATGTTGAATAAGTGTCTCTGAAAGGGTTCGTTCGGGACTTAGAGTAAATAGAATCATGGCCACTTTCAGATGCCTTCTGTGTACAGTTTTATCTACAGAATGAACCAAATGAAAATGGAGTCTGCATTTCATATCCTTTCTTACTTCATGACAAAAGCTTTCCTGATTTCAAGGTAGTATTATGTGTCCCACATTTGGGGAAACTGGGTTCCCTTTTAGATTTTATCTCTCTTCATCACATACATCTACTAGGTTTAAGATTGGCATTGCTCATTTGCTAACCCTTCACATGACCTTCAGTACATGGAGCTATTAATGTTTCCTGTGTCCATACAATCAAGGTGAAATTAGATTCTGTGCAAATCTGTTTCTTTCTCACCATGCTGAAGTTGAGGTTGCCATTTGGATTGGGTTTAGCAAGTGTGAAAATAGAGAGATTTCTTTGCTTGAGTATAGTAGACATATACAGGAGAGAGGAAGACTGGCCTCAGGAATATTTTCACCTGTCCAGTTGAATTGATTGGATTTGGGGCAGCAGAAATATTATGAAAAGAACTACTTGAATGAACATGAATGAAGCTGTGGAATCAGATCAATGCATGCACAGCAACCCCAGCTCCAGGCTGGATACCTTTGCTCTGCAAAAGTGTGTCCCATTGCTGTACAAGGTCATTCATTGGATGCTAAGTGGATAGAGGTCAGCTCAGCTGCAGCAGTTGTAGGTAAGGGCTGATAAAATTTCCTAGACTTGCTACATAATACCTCAATCCTTAAATGTTATATTAATAACATTGATTATTTGATTAATGATTATGTATTTATGTTAATTTTATTTAATGTTTATTATTTAAGTTGCTTTCTTAATGGTGAAGAATTTTATAAGTAGATTGCATGTGGCTTTTACCCAACATTACCATTAAGTGTTATTTTGATTGCATTTATTAGGCATTACAAGAAACAACCTCCTCATTAAACTTCACTAAAATTAGGTTTAAAATGTATATAGATTAATGGGAAAATTGTAATTTACATTAGTTGAATGAAGTACAGTTAAAAGAGCTATTTCAGTATAATATAGTAAGTCATCATCAAACTAATCATTTGAAAGAGGGAGAATAAGAGTTTCTGAGTTTAAATACATTACAGGGTAGGCGTTAAAGCAGAAAAACTCAGGTCTCCATTCTGAGTTTGATATTTTTCTAAGTCAATATTATTGGAAAATAGTATCTTGGAGACTGGGACTATCTTGAGTTCCCAGCTCAGACTGAACCCGAATCTACAGTACATGGAAGTTATATATACCAGATACTAGAAAGGGTTATCAAGGGAATAATTGGGCGTTTTCCTATTACGGGTGTGCAAACTCATCATTTTTGGTCAAAGCTGTAATCCCAGCATGATTTCCCATGGACTCTCTGGCTCATCTCTCTGTGCTCCCAAGTGATCAAGTGCTCAAACACCAAGTAATGAGAACAGCCAAATATGGTTAGGAAACGAAATTTGCTGTGAAGAAATGTGTAAACCTTGTGCCCAGAGGTGCTTGCCAGAGGCTTCACCTGGAGCCTGATCATACTCTTATTGGTGTTTGTGATCCTAAAAACACTGACTCAGAATATATAAGTAGAATATCCATTTATTCTTAGTCATGGCAAATCAGCCATAGGTTAATGAACAACTTCTGTGAGGAGGAGGACTGCAAACACAAGCTCCAGGCAGCTCTCCACAGCCATGACAGCTGCTTTGCAGGTGCTTTGGGTGTAAGGGACCTCGGAGTTAGAAAGACTCACAGAGATACACTCACCTTCTAGCAATCAAACTCAACAAATCTGCCCTTTCCTGTGTTCGATCATGAAGATGGAATAAGGATGTTACTTTCCAAATAGTGAATTTTGACCCCTTAAATAATCAAAATTCATGACAAGTATGGCAAGAAACTATTCTAAAACATCAACAGATATATTTCTGAATGTTACCGGGGTCCTTTGCCTTTTGAGGTACAAATAGAATCTGTGTACCTACACATAAGTTGGAGTTATACAATATGAAAAAGCAAGGCTTGCCACACACTCTTCTTTATCCCCACAAGACTTGAAACCTATTATCCTCTTGAAAAATGAGGACACAACAAAGTGAAATAAACAATAGCGATGCATGCTGAACATAAGATTTTCATTCTAGTTCTTTCTAAATAGAACACCTTAGAAAGATTGAATATAGCAATTGTCAAAGGGAAGACTTAGGGACAACTAAACTAAAAATTGTGCAAGGTACAGCAACCGTAAGTATGTCACAATTCAATAAAATATGACATAACTAATACTACAAATAAGCAATAGTTAGTTAAAAATTATTCTGGGATTTGCTGGATAACTAGTTAGACAATTGTACTGGGTAGCTTTTGTCTATTTGACACAAACCTAGACATATCTGGAAAGAGAGAATCTTAACTGGGAAATGGCTTCATGAGCATTGGTAGTATGTAAGTGCATGGGTTATTTCCTTGAATAATGATTCATATGGTTGGACCCAGCTCACTGAGAGTAGTGCCACCCATGGGCTGGTGGCCTTGAATGGTATAATAAAGCAAGCTGAACAAGCCCTGGTATGCAAGCCAGTGAGCAGAGCTCCTCCACGGCCTCTGCATCAGTCCTTGCTTCCAACTTCCCACTTGGGTTCCTGCCCTGACTTCCCTGGATGATGTACTATTTCTAAGCTATAAGATGAAATAAATTCTTTCTTCCACAGGTTGCTTTTGGTTATGGTGTTTGTCATAGCAGTAGGAATCTAAGACATCAATACTTGATAGATTAGATTAATTGAATGTGGAGAGTATCAGAAGACATGGATGTCTTTATTGTTTTCTTCTGATTGTGTCTGAATTATACTTCCTAGGACAATTATTAATTATGCTACCTCAGAGAAGCTATTAAGTACTAATTTTTTCTACACGTGTTCTTTAAGCCACCCAAAAACAAAAAGTAAGAAAAATCTTGTCACTTGGAGTTTTTTAGATATAAGCAGCAGGAAGTAGAAATTAGTTGTTTTAAAAAGAATAGATAATTTGTCCCAAGAATCTGGGAAAATTTCTAAGATCAAAGCAGAGACTGGAACCAGGCAGGAGAGAGGTCAGGAGCCAGGCAGGGAGCACAAACGTGTGAAGCAGGGGATAGCTTGTCAGGGTTAGCAGACAGGATTGCAGGACTGAGGCAACAAACATAGCCCTTCCCCATGTGTCAGATGAGGATCTGACACATGATTTATATTTAAAGGGAGAAGTCGTTTCATGTGCCTGCCACATGGACAAGGAAAGGACAGAATTCCTTGACTGACAGTGCCACCAAGCTTAATCCAAATGGTTCAGAAGGAATGCCCCCCAAAGGAAGCCTGGAATCTATTACCCAAAATGTCAAGAATTAGCGGTACAGGGCTAACCAATAGCACACATTCCCTGAAAACTATGGGGCGTTTTGGCATGTGGATAAACAACAGAGATTCTCGAATAACTGTGCAGTCACTCCTTAAAACTTTGTTCCTTTTTCTTGCATTTTCTGCTCAGCTGCTTCCATTTGTACAAAGGATGTCAGAATAGCTCTCAAGCGTTGATTTGCCTTTTAGAAGATGGAAAACTTAACAGATTCTGAGATGCTAGGTTGGGTTTGAGCCAAAGATACTAAGTGCTGAAGATTAATATTTGGCAAGTGAGCAGGAATTCTCCTGTACACAGCCACACAACAACTTAAAAGACAGTGTCTTTTCCAATCAACTTGGAAAACAACCCAACGCAGCGCGCACGCGCGCGAGAACACACACACACAACACACACACACACACACTTCATGAAACTTCTGTAAACAACTTTTAACAGAATGGTCTTTTGTAAGGGAAACTAGGGAAACTCTATCGCTGAACTGTCACCAGGAAACTCCATGTCTAGAACCCCATCCACTCCATTCAAATTGAGTGAGGCTTATATTTAAAGTAAAAATATTTATTAAGGTAAATTATTACTCACATCGTGACCTAAGACTCAAAGGTGGTTGAGTTTAAAATCTGTAGCTTGTCATAATGCATTTAGCCTTTAGTAATGCTTCCATTCTAGGGGACTATCTGAACCAATGTACTGACTTTTCAATTGTCCAAAAATGTCTAGCAACTGCCTTTTACGTAAATGCATTAATCACTCATTTATTTATACCATTTATTAGAAACTAATTATTATAGGACATCCAAAACTCACTTAGGGACCTATTCATTTAAAAATCAATTACGCAGATTGGATAATGTACTAATTAGTCTAAATGATTTTAGGCTTTTGAAAAGTATTTGTAATTTACAAAATATATTCCGATAAGTTAATAGAAATGATGTATAAATAATTCAGTAACTTTATCTTTATTCAAGTAAGTTCTTGTAACAGCACTAGATATAAATATTAGATATGAAGGCATAGAGGATGTGGCAACTTATCTTTCTACTTACCTCATTATAAAGAGTTGGGGTAATTGGCAGATATAGCACATGTTACTGGTTCCAGTTTCTTCGTTTAATCTAATCTGAAGACACAGAATCATAGCAATAGATATCAGGCCCTCTTTGGACAGATTCAACAAACAGAGTTGTATTGACTCACTGAGATACACATAGAATATGTCCACATGCATACACACACATAGCAAGCATGGATACTTGTTAAAACAGGCAAAAAAAGAGATCCCCAAAAATCTGAGTGAAGGCACCTGTGTCCACTCTGTGATGTGGCATCCTGTTCCAGTGTTATCTTCGTATTCATTTCACCATGTGCTTTCCTATGGCATATATCATAGCTCATTCATAACACCATTCAGCTATGTCTCCTTAAGTATGCAAATATCATTGAAAAAACCCATAACCATGTAATGTCATTCTACAGTAATTTCTAACAATGCCTCATACTTCCTCCTTAAAAACACATAAAAAAACTATTTTATTTAGTTTGGGCATTGATACTTATTCTTTCTAGTGGGAATGTATGTAAGAGAGAAGGTTAAAGGTCAGGGCATGTATGTAGGAAAAAGAGAATCCAAAGTCACTCACTGAAAGATCAACAGTTGGACCTTGGGGAGTGTGTGTCCTCCAGCCTGAATACCCAGGAGCCCTGTAAGATTGCAGTGTTGGCTTTTGTCCCTCCCCACTTTTCCTTCTGGATAGAATGTACAGTAAAATGTAAAGTACAGCCAATTTGTAAGAGAAAACAATACTGGATTCATTCAGCATAGGATAAAATACACATGTATGTCAAAAAAAATTTCATGCTCATATATTCTTCACAGTTCCCAGATATTTCTGTGACATTCCCAGACTTTAGGATAGTTTAACTACCTTAGAACAAAATTACCGTTCAACACATGGGCCGTAGCATTGATTATATTAGAACTTTGATGTGTTTTTAAATGTTTAATGCTCAATAAAACTCCAGAACATTTAGGGAGCTTGTTGGTCATCAGGAAATACAACCACCAAGCAAATCATCCCTAAACAAATATCTTCTAAAGCAAGAATTCAGAATGTTTCAAAATATAGCATCTGGTCAACCTTATAACTTAGCAGCAAAATTTGATTTTGAAACACTAAAATTATATGAGGACAAAACTAATCTCGCAGTAAATGTTTGCATTCACATTTGTTGTGGCTTCCAATCATAGGCATTCATCCCCAGCATTAGAAAGCCTTTTCTGAAATTCAATCAACATTGTTTTACTACTTAAGTGGTATTTGCTTTCAGTTTCAATTTGTTTGTTTGTTTTTTTCCTAAATTTGTAAGACTGATTGTTTCTCTTCTGAGAAAGTAAGTGACCAAAAAGAATGCCAGCAGGTTGGATTTAATATCTCTTGGTGAGATCAATGGCATGGAATACTCATGCAAATATAGAACAGATTTGACTCATGACCTACAGGATTTCTTCTAAAACATGGCACTTTCTGTTGACAAGTGCTGATGTTAATGAGATTCATTTAGATGATGACACAGAAAACTTCCATAGACCAGCATTATGGTTATGAAGATGAACCATCATGGATAACTTACTTTACAAAAGAGTGAACTTTAGGAGGAAACCATGCCCTGGATAGATATAACATGGAGTAGATAAGACCCTTCTATTAAGAAAACATCACTTTTAATCATTTTCATGACTGAGGTTTCAGGTTATTAGGTAGAGTGCTTAGTGGGCATGCAGGAAGCCCTGAGTTCATTCCTAGCACTGTATAAACCATGCATGGTTACCTGTTCTCTCAGCATGAAAGAAGAGTCAGGAAGGATCAGAAGATTATCATCCTTGGTTACATAATGAATTCAAGGCGCTAGCTACATAAGACCTATGACACGACGGGCGACAACACACTACTACTAATTTAATAATAGTTTTTAAAGAGTAAAAAGAAGACACTATCTAGATGGTCAAATAAATATGGATTTGGGGCATTAACTCCCTCTCCATCATTAATGTTTCCATGTGGTAAATATTTGACCAGGATCCTTTTCCAATGATGTGACTCCAAAACAGAACTGCAGTGTCCTAGTCCAAAACACTAAAGGCTCAGTGAAGGAGACCCCTGGGAAAGAGATAGAGGTAAGAAGCAAGAAAAGCCAAGGAGTGAGTCTAAGTTCTCAGGATGCAGAAACCATAGCTGGCGATAAGACATTCTGGCTACCTTCACTTGTGAGAAGCACTTGGGCTGCTGAAGCCCTTGCCTGGGTGCTGGGGTGCTGCCTGGATTTGGTAAGAGAATACATTTGATTTCTGACAAATACTGTCTATAGAAACTCAGACACAGAGAACAGAATGCAGACTGAGACATGGGTGCAGACAAATCTCTTTGTGCTCTGGAGAACAGCCTTTCCTCACAGAGGGTAACGCCAGCTTGAGGGCTTTCAAAAGTTGTTTGCTATTCAAACCCCTTGGGAATTCTGTTAAAGACTAGAGAGAGAGAAGTGCTGAGAGAAGATAAAGGAATGATTATTGCCATTTACAATATCTGCTTGGGAAGCTTATAAAGTTACATTAAGTTATTGTATGGGGAAGGTTCAGTGCATTGTTTTCTAAGTTCATGTGTGTGTGTGTGTTGTGTGTGTGCATGAAAGACAGAATGGTGACTCTGCTAGAGAATTTAGGAATATTTAAAATTTATTATGATTCACACTAAAAACTTTGGTCTTCTGCAAGCAGACTGTGGTTGTTTAGTTTGGGCTCCTAGCAGTGGGAAGCAGGTATCTATGACTCTTTTGCTGGTTCGTGAGACTCTTCCTCTTACTGGGCTGCCTTGCCCAGCCTTGATGTAAAGGTTTATGCCATCTTTTTATTTTTTTTTTATTTATTGTTATCTTATTTGTTATATATTTTTTTTTTCGTTTTTTGTTTGTTTTGTTTTTTTTGTTTGTTTGTTTTTTTTGTTTTTTGTTTTTTTGTTTTTTTTTTTGAGACAGGGTTTCTCTGTGTAGCCCAGGCTGTCCTGGAACTCACTCTGTAGACCTGGCTGGCCTCGAACTCAGAAATCCACCTGCCTCTGCCTCCCAAGTGCTGGGATTAAAGGATTGTGCCACTACCACCCGGCATTTGTTTATATTTCATATGTTGTCCCCCTTCCAAGTTTCCCCTCTGCAAGTCCCTATCCCATTACCCCTCCCTTGCCTCTATAAAGGTGCTCCCCATCACCACCCACCCCACTCCCATCTCAACAACCTAGCATCCCCTATGCTGGGACATCGAGCCTCCATAGGACCAAGGGACTCCCCTCCTATTGTTGCCAGATAAAGTCATCCTCTGCTACATCTGTAGATGGCTGGAGGCATGGGTCCCTCCATGTGTAATCTTCCGTTGGTGGTTTAGATCCTGCTAGCTCTGAGGGTCATATTGCATCTTGTTATGCCATGTTCAATTGATATCCAGGGGAAGCCAGATCTTTTCTAAAGGGAAACAGAGGAGCAGTAGAAAGGGGAGGTAGGGGAGGACGACATGAAATGGAAGGAGGAGAAACTGCAGTTGGGATGTATTGTATGAGGGAAGATTAAACAAGCAAACACAAAACAAAAATAGAAGAAAACTAAAACTAAACCAAACCAAAAAAAAAAAAAATCCCTTTCACTTTACAAAACATGTAGTTCATCTTGGGCATCAAAAGTCCTGAATTTTCAAAAGATGTCTGAAATATTCTTTCCCTTCCCTCCTCTTTCATACTTTATTTCAGAATTATATTTCTTCCTACACCACAAGAATTGTGCTCTTGTCTTAAGAGTATCAGGTTTAACAAACATGAATGCAGGATGCTTAATTAAAAGAGGATTTCAGATTTGAACAAAAAGTCCTCACTATATGCTTTATTCTATGTATCTGGCATATACTTAAACTAAAAAGATTAAACTATGCTAATAGGAAATTCAGAGTCAATCATGTGCCTATTTTTATCTGATCCTGCTGTCTGGCCTCTGGTCTGTGCTTCAGTGGGTGGTCTGCTTGACAGACATTTTCTGAATGATTTATGCTGGTTAGAATCTAGTGCTTTTCAGGCCCACAAGCTCTCAGGGCTGCTGTGACCTCACACTTCCCTGGACATAAGGGATTTTGCTTTGGTAACAAATTACAAGACCCAGGACAACAGAAGATTCTGGTGACAGACATGAGTAACTTACCCTGCACATGGTGATAAGGTCCTCCTTGCTTAGAGTTTAGATATCTGTTAAAGAAACAGAAAGGAGATAGTGAATGTCGACCCTTCCAACTAAAGTTATATAGTGGAGAGTTGAAAGTCTCAGACAAACAAATCTAACTCTGTCAAATACAAGCTACATGAGTAGAGACAAGCTGTTGAACTCTGCATGCATGGTGTACACATGTATGCATGTACGCATGCATTTATACTTGCCTATGTGTGCTTTCTGTGTAGCCTTGAGACCAACATTTTGTGTCTTTCTTTATCAGTCTCTATTTTATTTTTGGAGTCAAGGTCTCTCACTGAACTTACTATTTAAGGTAGACTGGATAAGACTACAGATGCTATTGTGTCTGGCTTTTACATGGTGCTGTGGACCTTAACTCTAGATCTAATGCTTGCACACCAAGCACATAGCCACTGAGTTGGTCTCTCCAGCCCTAAGCTTTTGAACTTCTCTGAAGTTTTTTTGTTTGTTTGTTTTGTATTTTACTTTTAAATTGGAGATAATGATAGATACTAATAGTTACTATGGCATGGCAGGTAAATGAAATAGGGAATAGTGTCCTTAGCACAGCACAGTATTCGCTGTTTCTACTGCCACTTTTCCTGTTGCTACCTGTAGCCCGTTAACTACCCGGGCAATGTGTGTAAGGCAGACATTATAAAGCAGTCATTAAGGAGCTTACAGGCTGTTTGGATACAGACCAGCTCTTAAGGAAATAAAGAACAATACAAGCCAGTATGTCCTAAGAGCCAAATGAGGGCCACAGATGGAGAAGCTGCAGGAGTACAAAGGAAGAAGGTACATTGGCCACATCCCCAAGGGCACATGAGGGTAGAATGGATGTCCTACCATCTCCCCTGGGAACTCTCCTCTTAATAGACACTTCCAAATGCAGATTGCGATTACTGCTCTAACTATCCCAGCTGCCTCTGTGTCTTCCAACTTTCCCAGCAGCGCCTTCCATCTCCTCATTAGCCGACATAAATGTGCTCTCTAGAATTGCCTATCACCTTCTCCAGGTTATATTATTTTCTGGATCTTTCTGAACACAACTGAGATTCCATTGATGGGGCGCATGTTCCTTTTTCAGTGTGTTTATGTATTTGCCTGCATGGCTCTCTCCTTTCTGTTCTCCTGGACATCAGTCCTTAGAATTCCCTTTCTGTTCTTTTTAAAACTAATTTTTAGACTTACTCTTTAGATCATTTGTGTGAGTTGTTTTCATTTATTCTCCATAAATATTTTGTTCCCTTTAAAGCAACTCTATGCCATAAAAAACCAAACCAAACCAAACCAACAACAAAAACACCAGTCTGCTTCTTGTTATCTCTCATCATCATAATTATACAGCATTGAGCCTGTCAGTGCTGTATATTGATGAGAACATGGTACGATTATCACTTCATACCACCAATGAGTTAATAACTTTGAATCTGATGTCACACTTACATTGCAACGGATCAGAAGGCTAAACCAATGTAATGTTTTCAACTAATTGAATTATTTGTCAAGATTCTTTGCCTGATATGTGACATAGGCCTCACTATTCCCCTGATTAGACTATTTTAAGTGAGTCACTTTAGTAAACTTAAGGATTGGAAAGCTCCCTGTTTTCCTGTCTTCTTTGTTTTGTTTCCGTCACATCCATTGACCTAATTCTGGTATTTTATGAAATAAATATACACAAAAAAAATTTATTTCATATTTTATGAAATAAATATACCATACAGAAGAACAGCAGAGATAGATTGGGATTTATGGTGGGGATTTATAATTTATTAGCATAAGTGTGCAGGGACATTCTAAAATAATATTGATAACCTTACTATTGTGGAAAGCAGGTGTTCAGTTAACAAAATACACTTCTCTTTTCTGGGTTTTAAAATGACTAGAATGTAAATCATGACTTTCCTTCAAATTTCATGTAGTGATAGAAGGTCTTAATGATGATAGAGCAATAGAACTGTCTATTAAAGCAGAAAACTTGTTTTGAGAAACAAGCAAATTAATAGAACTGAGAAGCATAAGAAACTTAGGGTTTAGAAAAATACTAAAATTACAACCTGTGGGCTAGAGAGATGACTCATGTTTGATTCCCATTATCTCTGTAGGGCAGTTAATAGCTGACTATCGCTGATACTCTACAGGACCTGTGTTCACATGCAAAAACCGACCCACAGACATTTACATATAGGTACAATTAAAAACAAATCTTAAAAACATCTAACAAACAAAAAAGCTCTGCCTGGGAAACTAATAGGCCTTGAACGTTAATGAACAATAAGATAATATCAACTATTGATTGCTCATGTTTTAGAATCAAGGCTAAAAGGTGTAGTTCAATAAATGCTTTCACTTCAGAAGGATCTTTACCCAATACATTCTATACATATAAATAAAAGCCCTGATATTTAAGTTGTATGACTAACAAAAATTGGAATTAGTATGATATTCTGCTTAGAAATAATTGGTATTGTTGGAGGGTAGACCAGGAGGGGAATAAAATCTGAAGTGTAAAAAAAAAAAGATTAAATAAAAAGAAGGAATATATATACCTTTCATATGACTGAGGAAAACAATACTGGTATTAGTAAATATCCCACTTAGAAACAAAAAATAATTGTTTCCTCATATTTTCACATACCAATATACATATAATCAAATTGATATGACCAACAAGTATTATTTGTTAACAGATCATAGATAAGTTGGCACTGAGTAGCAATATAAGCTATCTCACCATTATCTCTTGAGTTTTTATGTTCATAAAGTAAACAGCAAAATGAACTATTTAGCATTGTGTCTGGATTACTGGTCTTCTAATTGGGAGATAAAGGGTGCTCATATCTGTGGGAATGGCCTAGCTGTCATTTAAGACCAACATTTCTTTAAAATTATTGATTGATGTCTGTCACAAGTGTTAAATACTTTTAGGTTTATTTCTTCCTTTATTCCCAATGTTATCCCACAAATTGTAAAATATTAGTTGATATTTCTTCTTGTCTTTTTCAATACAGTGTCATTTGTGTTTGTTATTTAACTATCTTGGGCAGGGATTATGCTGTCTATTACACTTTCTGTAATCAGTATGCACAACAAACTTGAAGAATAATAATGAGAATTCACATCTCAAAGTGTCTATCTTATATATTTTTCTGACTGTATCAGCAAGTTACTAATCATCTGGATTAAACTAAAACCTATTAATCTGAAATTATTTGAAAGTATGAAATCTGTTTTACCATTGTTTATTAGTATCATATGTATTTATGTTTAAAATATGTGTCCACTGCTTAACAAATAGCAATGTTAGCAAATATCAAGTCAGTTAGGTGTTCATATTGATGAAGAAAAACCATAAAATGTTTACAGTTTCTGTCATTATTTTGGCTTCAAAGTTCTCAAGCTGGCTCAGCTCAGCACTGTTTGTAATTTTCATATTTTGGAAGATTTCATTACATTTACTTACAGTGTGTGATAGTGATGGAGAGTTAGACATATAGGTGAGTGGATTATAACAGAGATGAGAAATGGGCAAATATAAACACATTCAATAGTAAGTGTTCAAAAGCTACTCACTGAATGAAAGGTGATATTTGCATTGAATAGTGCTGGAACAATTAAATTTCATAAGCACAAACACACACATGCCCATATACATATTCATACACATTTACAATTATACCTATGCACTCATACACACATATACACCACACACACAAACCGAGGCCCAAATTGCACACCTCATAAAAGAAATAATGTAAGGTAGAACTAAACATGAAACTAAAAAAGGATCTTAGAAAACGTTATAGGAAAAATCTTGGGACCCAGGTCTAAGCAAATAATTACTAAGACTTACTAAATTTGATACCAAGAGCATCTAAAAATATAGAAATTGCTAAACTGACTATCATGATTTATAACTGTGATAGGTGACTTTAACTGTCCACTTGACACAACCTAGAATGACCTGGGGGGAATATCAATCAGGGATCATTGACACTGAGTTACACTATAGTGCATGTCTCTGGTTGATATTCTTAATTAAATCACTTGATGTGTGATGATCCAGCCTGCTGTGTCAGACCATTCTCAAGCCAAAGGGTCCTGAACTGTGCAAGAGTGGAAAACTCAAACTGAGCACAAACAAGTAAGTGTTATGTGTGAGTTCATTTCTCTGTGCTCTTGACTCTGGATGCAGTGTGACCAGCTTCCTCAGCATGGACTGTAGCCCAGAACTGTGAGCTAAACAAACTCTTTCTCCCCTAAGCTTTGTCAAGACATTTTATCACAGAAATAGAAATGAACATTAGGCTGATAACCTTTTCTCTTTTAATTATGTTGTGAATACGGAAGTACAGGATGGTTAATGTTTATGTGTGTGTGCATTTATGTATTAAGACTATTTTTAAACCTGTAAGGTAGGCTCCATCAAAGGGTCAAAGAAGATAACAGAATAGACAACTGCTACTCATATGTCTCTGGGGAGTTCAAACTGCAAACCAATTCTGTTGTTTGTAGAAAGAGGAACTGTTGAGACTGTGGCCACCCAGTGCTTCCCTGAAAGAATGACAATGGAGATTCATCTATATCACCATGTCAAAAGCCAAGTGTGGTAGTATATCTCCAGAAACCCAGCAGACAAGAGGTTAAGAAAGAGGATGATGATGCCATGGCCAGCCTGGGCTCACAGCAAAACCCTGTCTCAAGACATGACCTGTCACTAAATCTGGAGCTAAACTGAGGAAAAGCAAACCAAGGGATCCTTTCACCTCTGTCCCCTGTATAGTGGGTCACAGGCATAAGTGACTATGCTTGGTATCTTATGTGGCTTCTGTGGATTTGTACTGATATCCACATACTTTGTCAGCAAGCACTCTTACCTACTGAGCCATCTCTCTGGATACTATATAATATTCATTAAATAAAAAGAATTATAGAAGAGATGAACAGACTAGCAGAGATGTAAGCTGACATGAGAGGATGAAGTGGATGTCACCATAGAAAGGTGACACAAGGCACCCTGTGCTGATGGATAGATTCTATATGCTCCTTGGATCTGTGTCAAGATTCCTGGCTGTGATATCATGGCTATACAAGGTATTTCCAGCATGGGCAATGGGTGGGGAGTTTTTCTGTATTATGTTTTCCAACTTCATTTAAAACTTCAATGTTTCAAAATTAAAACTGCCCACAAAACTTCAAGGTCTTCTGGACTGCTCTGCTCATCCTAATGATTGAATGTGTCACGAGTGTCCTTTATATTCTGAGACAATCACCTATAGTCTCCGTTGTCTTAAGTGTGACCTTGCATTGGCACAGAACTCAAATCACTATTGGAGTGTTCCCCCAATGTCTCTTCCTGCTTATGGTGATAGAGGAGACAGAATTCTATAAGATCCTTATGCAAATGAGACAGAAAAGCAGTGGAGGAGGATAGAAATCACAAAACTTCAAGAAAAGTCTGAGACTTAAAACATAGGATCATAAATTTCTTCTCAGCTTTTCAGGGGTGCTCAAATAGGTGAACATTAGGCAAATAGACATTTTGCAAACATAGATGCTTAGAGGAGTATAACAAATTTTTTGCTGACTTGTGCCGCTGCTTGCCCAGGCTGTGACTCCGACCAGGAGGAACCTTGAGTGCTGATGTCTCAGAGTCTGACTCAGCAGTGGTAACTGTACCAGTGACCCACTGAGTTCTGTCTTACCCTTTGCTGTTCAGCCCTGTGACTCTGTGCTCATTCACAGCCTCAAGGAGCTGAGCTCAGCGGCAGTCAGGGCCACCTTCACCCATCAGATAATAAAACTTACTCATGCTGTTTGAAATAAAATAAGCAAAGAGCAGATGGCAAAAGGACAGGCCGTGGTGTGTTTAATCTATCTGTGTTTACGAGGAAGCAATTGTCTTCGTAGCCCCTGAAAACAGAGTAAGGCAAACAGTGCAGCTGCTATTTCCAGGGCACATATGACACTGTTTACATAGCTAATGTAGGGTGTGTTCTCAATGAACCCTCATCTTCTTGAATTCTCTTTCTTGTAACAGGAAATGTAAGCTGGCTTGTTTCTCTTACAAGGCACCTAACAAAGGGAGGTTGGATAACCTGCTCAGTAAACAACTCTGAGCAAAATGATAAAGTCGCAGTGGACACAGGGTCTCCAAGACCTGGGTTGGTCATCCATACTAAAAGAGCTGTCAGAGTAAATGGGCCAGCTCGACAGTTCAGCATCGTTGCTTAGATGACCACCACTATGAAAACATAAGGTGGGAAGAGAATCTGGGGATTTTATTCCAAGTTGGTTGCCAGGCTGCAGTAAGACAAAAAAAGAAAGAAATAAAGAAAGACAAAAAAAAACGAAAGAAAAAAAGAAAAAAAAAGAACAAAAAAGGACTTTGCTTCCTCTGAAAGAGCACTTTGCCACTGAAAGCTGGAAGGTTGGCTGGGACCTTTTGCCTGGAATTTATCCTGATTCCAGTTCAGATGGTGGCTGAGTAGGTTTTAATACGTTCATTTATGTTCCATTGTGCTGCCAGATGCAAAAGGAGAGAAAAAAGGTGAATGCATGAGTGAGGGCCATCAGAATAACAAGTTTTGAGGAAAGATGCAGAAAGAACCTAAAAGCCTCAACCAGCATCTGTTTATATTTAATGGGAATGATGTTAAATCATTTAATTCGATGAAAAGGAGGCAATTAAACATCTTGGAAAGGAGGGCATAAAGAAGAAGCTTCGGGTCCTGGAACTGAAGCAATTCTCCAAAAAGGGACAGATGGAACTGGAGGAGCACCAAAAAAAAATGCTGACTTGGGCACCTAAGGTCCAATGAATGGCCAGTGGAAGGAATGGTCTTCCTTCATTGACATATTTGATCACACAGTCCGAGGAAGGTTTCCTCATACCCATGTTCTTTTCTCTGAGTCACTATCCACGATATACAGCAAACCAATTGTCACCTTCTCTTATCTAACCAAACAAGCCCAAACCTCTAATACAATTTTATGTCCTTGCACAGATTCCACACAAAGTTCAATGAGCATCTGGCAAAGTGCCTGAAAACAGAATCCCTTCCAGTAAAGATTTCTCAGCAAACATGGCTGAGACACCTGCTTGGTCTAATGAATCTTGGAACCATGAATTTGGAGACGGCTTGGAGTGAACTTGGTCCATGAATCCCTGGTGCTTAGATGAATTGTTTCGTATAACCTGTGGCTTTTAAAAATTTGAATTGACATATCATAATGTTGCTTTAAAAATGGCTCTATTGCAAAGTAACACTTTGAATGTCTTAAAATTGGATCCCTAATGTACAAAAGGGAACTGACTGGAGGGATTCTGTGTAGGAATGATGAGCAATATTCAGCAGCGTGGCCACGCACAGTTTGCACTCTGAGGAGAATCAAGGAACATGGATCATATAACAGAGGAGTTGGCCTCTTCCAGTTGCTTCTAGACCCAGGTCTCTCACAAGCTTCACGAAGTTGGGTGCTTTCCTGATTTATGCTCTGGATCGATCGCTTCACTGAAAATAAGAGTCCTAACGTCTTTCCTTTTGTTAGACTGGATTGGATCTCAATAGCTCCAAAAAGGTCAAGACTCTTTGCCATTTATAGGTCCGGTTCTGGAGGGTTCCAATGACTCTCACGGCTGAGGATCATGATGAGAGCAGGGAGGGTCCTCTAGCAGGGAGGGTCCTCTACCCACGTCTCCGCTGTCTGTTGGTCTTCAGCCCAGCCTGGTGTGAGAGGTCTGGGCCAAAAGGGTGCCAGTGCAAGCAGGGAGGAGAGACTGCCTGCCTCCCCTGCTGCCTCTGCTCGAGTCTCCGCTGTCACAGCTCGGTCACTCCCAGGTGCTGCACCTGTCTCTCCACGCTGAGCTGCCCGGGCTGGGCCGATAGAAGCTGGCTAGCAGGCAAGGAAGCAGCTTGGTGCCCCAGGAAGGTTCCGGGAGAGCGGATCTCTCCCCAAGTGTTACAGCTCTTGAGACAAAAACTCCCGGACACCAAGATGATTCTCAAACACACTCCTTTACTTCTCCCGAATAGAGCCTTTATATACAGTTTCAGGGTGGGTTAGGGTCTGACAGCAGATAACGCTTATTGGCTTGGTCGGAGAGCTTAGAGATACCTCATCTGCATGTGGGAGGGCCTGAGGCACTGTTCCTCGTGACTGATAGTCATAGACCTCCCTTTGGGAGAGGCTGTGGAGGGCCGAAGCTGAATGAAAAGAACCAGGGCCTGGGGGCAACGCCGAACACCTGCCGTCCTGGTAAAGGTCCGGGGTTCAAGGCTTGCTCAACCAGGCACCAGCTGCTTCCACAGCCCACCGCCCCACAGCCACTGGAGAAAAGGCACAGGATTTCTGACATGTTTTTCCATCTCAGATGACTAAGGAGATCATCATCAAAGCTCAGCACTGCAACCCTGTCATAAGAGCTGTATGCTTCAGGGAAGGCTCCTGTCCATTGTGTTGTGTGTTTAGTACCATGAACAAATAAATTGTGTACTTCATGGTAGTCCATCACACAACCTTCACTTTTAAAGGGACCTACACCCACGCTCTCCCATGCTAAGTCCTGGGGTGGCATACATTTTTGATACCCAGCATGGTTTCCGACCTGCTCTTTTCTATTAACCATGCTTGTCATAACAGTGCCAATATATTAGGAAGTAGAAAATAAACATAACCAGAATGCAGGCTTCATAGCCTTTGGGCTGTTGTAAGTATCTACTTTAGTCTCTGGGCCCATGCTTTACTCTTTCTCCACATGTGTAAAGAATGTGAAGTTTAGAGGTTATGAGGTGAGTTGTTCAAGATGGAGTAGCTATTTTGAGCAGAACCAAGAGTCAAGTCTAGAGCTTGTTCTGAAGACCATTTCGTGAAAGCAACTGGTTTGATGAATCTCAGTGCTTGGGAAACACACTATTTAGTTCACAGAGAGAACAAAGACAAATTGACAGACTCTGGACTCTAGGGACAGAGAGAGCCCATGGGATGGCAGGTGACTCTGCATGCCAAGGCTCAGTCCTACCCTATGCACACAACTCTAGGGCTGTGGAAATAGAGTGTACCACTACATAAGTGGTTCAAAATTCATTTAAATCCACTCTGGGATTTCTCCCTTTACATGTGTGGAAACCCTTATGCGTGAATGTCCTCAGAAGTAAATGAAATGTTTCCAAAGGAAAGAGAAGGAAAGCAGACAAGACTGTTTTCATATATGTTATACCAAAATAGGTGTTTATTATAAAATTATAAATATTGAAAATAAAAGAACTTTAAACACATTGAAAATACAGACAAACAAAAGCCACCCTAAAAATTCATTCTAAAAATCTCATTCCCAAACCTGGCACCATAAACATTTTACTATTTGTGCTTCCTTGTTAAATATATAAACAGACTCAAACAATTTTTTTTGTGTGTGCAGAAATCAGTATAAAATGGTTTTTGTAACCAGTTATTTTCTTCTTAACAATACATTGTGCATATCTGTACATGTCAATAAACAATTGTGTTTCTCAAGTTGCACAGAGAATTAATCTCTACATAGATAGATGACAGAAGTTCTGCTACTTATCTGTTTTTTGCTCTTTACCCTCCCCCACCCCCAAATCCAGCCCCATCCATGAGGGGAGCAGTAAGAGATGAGCTGAAGTATTTAGTAAGCTAATGTGCAGTGCCACAGCAGGGGGCCTGCACAGCTTGGCTGATGAGAAATGAACTGCCTGAAGCAATCTTTTAATGGCAACTAACTTCCCATGTTTGATTCCCAGCTTAGCCAACTCATCTACAGTTCAAGCGTGACAAGGCATCCATGGCACCTTTTGTAGCTTTTCCTCTGAGAAGCCAAACAATGTGTTCAGGGCTCTTGTGACCCTCTAAGATCTTGTCTTGATGATTTCAAACCCATCTTTGCTTGCCTAGGGTCAGTGATCCTATATAAAGAATAGTTTATGGATAAGTGCCTTTAACTGGAGCTCTGTCTCATTTTAGTTCTGATTTTATATTAGTGATGAGAATTGTTGAATAACAAAATTTATAAATGTCAATGAAGACTCTTTAAAGAAATTGTCTATCTTACCCTTAATATTTTCATTTCCTTTCTATTCCCTCCAAAAGGTTTTGTATCCATTGGTCTTTTAAATTCTTAATGCATTTAAGGTATCTAATGTGTATTAAGCTCCTCCATCTTTGCCTTAAACAAATCCTATTACTCTGTGATTCTATCCTATTACACAGTGATTACTGAACAGAGCTCAACTTAATTGGATATGATCATGTCCTGGTATGAAGTATTATCTGGGAAAGTTGCTATTTTTTTCCTTGCTGCCAGCAGCTTTATTTTATATGTAACTTTTAAAATATCTACAGATGTTATACATTGTTTTAATCATAGTTCTAAAATGTCTCTAACTTTTTATAGCCACAGTAGATTCAGCAAAGAATATATTCAAAGACCACTTGGTTGCAAGTTACATAGATAAAGAAACAGGGAAAGGAGGGTACTTAATGAATACTAGTGCCCTGGTCTTCTCTGTAAGTTTATGCACAGTATGTGAATGTGTGTTTTTGTATGTGTATATGTGTGTGTGCACTTGTACACACATGCTGAAGTGTTATCATAGGAAAACACCTCCTTCTACCTATAGCCCCACTTCCCATCTGTTTTACATCCTGGTTTCTAGGAGACAGAACTATGGATATGTTTACA
Organism: Mastomys natalensis; assembly: GCA_021653895.1. Taxonomy (NCBI): domain Eukaryota; kingdom Metazoa; phylum Chordata; class Mammalia; order Rodentia; family Muridae; genus Mastomys; species Mastomys natalensis. The sequence continues at coordinate 193,353 of JAJTUV010000140.1, forward strand.
TTGTACTACATTGCCATTTTTTTTTTTAAATTCTAAGACAATCTCACCACTTGGGTAAGAACGGAACTGTCAAAATAATTTGCAAGAGGCTGATATGGTATAGGAAGAATTGTAAGACTCAAGTAAAAAGGGCAGTGGACTATTGGGTGCACTATTGCCCCCACCCTAACCAATTTATGCATGGATGTGTTTATAACTGTGAGAGAAACTTGAACAGTTTATTTCCAAGTATTATCTTTCACACAAACCTAGGCTTGAATGATTCACTCCAGCTCTGTAGACAGACCTAAGATCAATGCTTACATTAGAGAAAACTTGGGCCAATACACCTCTGCCTTCATCTTTAGAATTATCTGTAAAGCACTTTCCCTAGGTTCAGACTCACTGCTATTGACTCTTTAGAAGACTTAGTTTGCCAGCATGAAAACATTTGTTCTCCATGAGGAAATTCTAGGATTTTTCTGGACTGTCCTGCATTCTATGTGCTGTGAAAAGCTCTGGAGTCCAACATGTCTTGTTTGAACCTCAGCCCTGTTTTGTGTTTTTGTTATAAAGTGTGGTGGACTTTTGAAATCTATTTCTTTACCCAGTAAAAGTGAGATAACCATAACAACCATCACATAAACTGTCAAGATAAAGGAATTCCACAAAGCCCTGTCTTAGATCAGTGCTTGAGACATAATACATTTATTTTTGACTTTTCTAGTTACTGAATTATACAGTAATTGTATTATTCTATGATTTTACTCCTACTTTCAAAGTTCAGTCAAATTAGGCATAATTTTTAGGACCTAGGATTTTAGAAATTTGGTTAGGTTATCCTGGAATACTAATATTCCTTCTCAATTAGATGGCGATTTTATATAATTGCCATCAGATATCAGTCTGCAGGTGTTCCAAACCCTAGAAGAGCTCTTCCATTCATTAATATCAATGCTTCTTTGTTGTTTTTGCTTTGTTTTCCATTTGATTCTAATAATATTAGATTAATTCACTCTTGCATCTGGGTACTTTTGTGGCTTATTAATGATATCAAGGAACAGGTAAGATAATGACTCAAAGAGTACCAAAAATTGTTATAGCAAAGGAAGATTAGCATTAAATAGATTCTGAAGGATAGGAATGCATGATTGTGAGCAGCAGATGAAATTCATAGTTCATGAAGTTAGATATTACCTCATCATCTATCCTGGGCTTTCCTCATTGCACTGACTAATACCACAGGCAACCACATGTCAATTATGGAACCAACATGAGTATTCAAGAACATAGGAATGGATCTAGAAGCAGTGGTGCATATGTAGAATGGAAATTTTTTCAGCTATAAAAATGAATGAAATTATATTGTATACTGAGAAATGGATGTAATGGAAGATAATCATATTAAGTAAATTAAGCCAATATCAAACAAACCTAGTAGATTCTCTATCATATTATCAGTTATTTATATACATATGTAAAACCATGGGTGTTCATAAGTCACAAAAGTAGAAGTAGAACTATCTAGAGAAACAGGAGATCAATAAGGAGCAAGGGTGAGAGAGGGGGAAGGTTCTATGGTAGAGGTTATATGTGTCTCAGTTCCTGTTCTATTGCTATGAAGAGATACCATGACCAAGGTAACTTGAAAAGAAGGTGTGTTAAACTTATAGTTTCAGAAGATGAATCCATGACCACCATAGCAGGAAGCATAACAAGAACTGGGCAAGCATGGTGCTTGAGAAGTAGTTGAAAATTTACATTTGATACACAAATAGCAGGCAGGGGGATTGGGAAGGTAGGGTGGGTGGGTCAGGGGACTGGGCCTAGTGTGTGGGCTTTTTAAACCTCAAAGCCAACTCCCAAGACACACTTCCTCCTAGGTCACACCTCCGTAATTATTCCTAAATAATTCACCAAATGTGAACCAAACTTTCAAATATATTAGCCTATGAGATCTATTTTCATTCAAACCTCTATAATATGCTTGTATGGAAGCATCTCATGTAACATAGTAACACATCCAAAAAATACAATGAAACAAAATTTTAACTAAAACAATGAAATTACAAAATATTGTTCCTGAATTTCCACTAAGTATACATGAAAAGCTCAGTAACCACATATGTCTAGTGACAACCACATTGGACAGTTCAGGTGATAAACTGTTTCCAATCATCATAAGAAGTTCTACTACGCAACATGACTTCGAAGAGTGTAGTGGTCAGCTTCCAGGTGGGATGTGCTTATTGTGCAGATATCCATCACTCAAGAGTATTTACACCTCCTGAACTAAAGTAGCTTGATCCCTTTTCAGACTTGGAAAATCAATTGAGTGCCCCAACTCAGTGCCTTTGCCAATTCTAAAGGAAGCCATGAAATATGGCTAAGATGGCTTCAACTAAGTTGGGTTACCTTCCACTTAGTGATGATAAAAGCAGAGCCTAAGTCATCAGCCGTTCATATTGGAGGAGTAAACAAAGTTTGAACGCAGGCACACTAACAGATGTCCCCTAGAGTTGACCTTGACCTATGAGGAACATCAGAATCTACATCTAAGACAATATGTAGTAGTTAATAAACAGATTCATGGTTCATGTGACCAAGATCATCACCTTCATTTTGAAGAACTATTTGGTATTTTTACCTGACATGCACAAGTCTGCATATCTAGTATTGAAAAAGTAACCATAAAGGATTTTAATACCTATTGGTATTAAATTGGTATTGGCTTAGATATGTTATAGCTCTAATGATAAAAATATAAATAAGTATTTTTTGCTAGATTTGTCAGAGAGTGTATTTTCCTCTTAAACTAATGACTTGTGATGTTTCATTAGCATAAAAATGCTATTCACACATCAACCTACAATTCTAGTAAGAATAGCACCAATATAATATGACAACAATTATTTTATTTTTCAAGCCAGGATGCAAAGGATACAAAGCAAGTAGTGCATTTGTTTTGTTATTTCTCAAAAGCTCACCTGGCATATGCCAATCAGGTAATTGCTTGTGCAAACGGATCATTAGGTGCACAATTACCTCATTTGAAACCCAAATTCAGGGCTGAGTGGAAGCAATCCCTGCATGTGCAATTTTGTGAGTGTACTAATCATTACAGTCAATGTGGAAAAATTAGCCCTTGAAGTCTCTTCCCACCTATGGCTTTCTGTTGCCTTCACTGATGGTATCCATTAAAACCAAGCAAACATGATGTGTTTTCTGGACATAAACAATTAGTTACTTTCTGTCATGGAGATTGAGTAAACATATGCATAGAACCAAGTTGTGTATGCAAACTTCACCTCATTTAATCCAGGCAGGGTAGTTCTCTCTTTACCTCAGGCTTCAGCTGACATTCAATTTCATAACTGTTTGCATGAAAATGATGGAGACTTTATTCTATTTTATATTTATTTTTTTCTTTCCAAATACATTTGGCAAAATCTTCCAAGCTGTCTCCTTTATGGCAGAATATTGTCCCTGGTCCATTTATATGCTAATCAGTGAAGTGTTACCTTTTACTGACAAGTATTTACATGTTAATTAACTTTGGAAGGATGGTTAGAAATACTAGTTTGCCCTGTTTAACGTGATAAAGGGGATGCTTTTTCTTTTCAAGAAGAGAACAAAGACAGTATCATAAAAGGAAATTATTTAATTACCTCCCCTAAGAATGAGAAATATGTTTTCCAACCCTTTTCTCTGTAGAGAAATTCTCCAGATGTGACCTGAGGCACAAAAGAAGAACAGAGTGAACAATCTTCCTTTGAATCTGAGTTCCAGGTGGACACATCTGGTGCCGGAATCTAGGTCAGTGATAGTTAAGGGGTGGGAGCTGAGGTGGGGGAAGAAAAACAAGCTTGGGAATTTGGTGTTAGTTGGAAATACCTGAGAACAAACTGACTCTATGAAAACTATATGAATCAGTTATAAATAGTCCATTACTCTCTTATTTTATTGTACTGATGGTATCCTCAAAGGCATCGAAAGGGATGTGCTGTGTCAATATAATGAAAATGCTGAAGCAAGCAAACAAGAAAATAACTAAAGCTGGTGTCAGTGTTGATAAAAGAACATGAAAATACTTTAAATTTAAGGAGTAAAAGGAATCTTTTAACATCACTCAATGCCTATCAAACAGGATGATAAAATATTCCCTTTCTTACCAAGCATAAAGATGCTTATAGAAACAGATGATTTAGTGATGGCTAGTTCTAATGTCACAATATCCTTAGGAGCCACTGAGGACAGATATCAGGGCTCTGTTGAAGCCCATTTAAGGAAAGCTACTTCTTTCTACCAAGAGAATCTACTTCTGACTCTGGATAGAAACATGGCATTTTGATTTGCTTCTGAGATTAGAATATTATATAGCACTGTCTCATCTCAGTTAATCCACCTGGACCTGTCAATCACCTGGACAAGAGACTACCTCTCAGGAAGGCAGATTCAACCTGATTCCAAGCAAAAGAAATGGGAGGATTGATTATCCCTTTGATGAAATAAAGAATTATTTACACTATATGACATTAAACATAAAAAGGCCCCAAATTTCTGCCATAAATCTTCTAGAAACAATCAACAATTTCAGCAAAGTGACAGGATACAAAATTAACCTACAAAAACCAGTAAGTCGCCTTTCTCTACACCAAAAACAAATACACTGAGAAAGAGATTATGAATATGTTCCCAATTACAATATCTTCAAACACAGTAAATAGTTTGAAATAGATGTAAGCAAGGAGGTAAAAGACATTTACATTAAACAGTTCAAATCACTGAAGAAAGAATTCAAGAAAGATATTAGAAAATGAAAATTCATCCTGTGTACATGGCTTAATAGAAATAATATTGCATAAATGACCATCCTACTAAAAACATTTATAGATTCAATCTAATCCCAGTCAAAATACCCACAACATACTTAAGAGAAATGGAAGAAAAAAATGTTAAAACAATACTAAAGGAACAATACTGGAGGAATTGCCTTTCATATTTCAAGATATATTATAGACCTATACTAACATATATATAATTTATATAGCATATATTTATATATTTATACTATATAAATATGTATAGTATATGTATAAGTATATATATATACAAATATGTATAATATATATGACACAGAAATAGTAAAATAGAAGACCTAAACATGAGTATGTATAACTACAGCCACAATCTTCAAAAAATAGTTGGAAAAGCTGCATGTCTATATACGAAGAATAAAATTATGCATACACACACACACACACACACACAACACACACACACACATATATATATATATATATATAATTATGCACACAAGTTAACTCCAACTGGATCATAGACCTCCATTTGAAACCTAAAATGCTAAAGCTGAAAGAATAAAACATATCCAGTATCCTACAAGATCTAGATGTAGGAAAGGACTTTCTGAACAAGTTTTCATTAGCCAAAGAATTAAGGTCAAAAACTGACAACCGGAACATCACAAAATAGTTTTGTACAACTAAGGAAACAGTCAATCTAGTGGAGAGGAAACTCAATGAGTAGAAGAGAATATTTGCCAACTATATTAATACCCAGAAAACAGAGATATTCAAGAAAACAAATAACCCAATTAAAATTGGGGTAGGCATCTGAATAGAGTTCTCAGTAGAAATAAAAATGGCTAAAAAATATCTCAAAAAATGTTCATCATCCTTAGCTATCACAGTAGCACAAATTAAAACAACTTTGACATTTTTCTCTCACCCCATTTAAAGTAGTGAAGATTAATGAAACAACCAGCATCAAACATGGGCAAGGGTGTGGGGGAAGGGAGAATCAACATTCACTGTAGGAGTGCATACGGAGGAAGCCAGTCTGAAAATCAGTATGGAGAGTACTCAAAAGCTAAAATGAGCCTATCATATGACCCTGTTATACTTTATATACGCCCAAAGCACTCAACATTCGACTCCATAGGTAAGTGCTCAGACATGTTCATTGCTGCCCTATTCACAATAGCTAAGAAATGGAAGCAATCTAAACTAATTGTCCTTTAACTGAGTGGATAATGTTAATCTAGAACATATACACAGGGAGAGCTATAAACAAAGTGAAATCATGAAATGTGCAGGAAATGGACTGGATGAATCTAGAAAATATTATATTGGGTGAGATAGCCTCAACTAGCAAGACAAATACCACATGTTTCCTCTCATCTGAGCTTCCTAGCTTTAAAACTGCAGATGTGAATTCCAACATGGGATAATTGTGGATCTCCCTGCTCTAGAGGATTGTTGGCCATTCCATGAGAGCAGTGGGAGTAGAGAAGGTGAGCACAAGGAGGGGAGTGTGGGGTGGGGCAAGGGTTAGTTCAGAATCCATGTGAGTGTGTACTGTGAACGACCACACCACTTGTCAGTAGGCAGATCAACTTCACTTAGCATGATTGAAGGCTAATAAAGTTTTGAGGGCAGGGACATCCAGTATTGGCAAATGTCATTGGCTGAGGGTACCTGGTATATCTCATTAGCATGGGGAAGCATTTCAGAAGTCTCTAGTGCTGGCTGAACAGGGTTTGTCAGGAGATTTGAAATTGATCCTATAAACTAATTGAGGCTACATGACATTTCTCAGGTAGAGGGGAGTGTGGGACTTAGAATACCAGAGAGACAAGGTCAGACAAGGAGAAACTCTGTTAATGAAGGGAATCCCCATTTCAGGCCAAGCCCCAGAAGGCCTGAAGTGTAAAATGTGAAAAATGGGAAGAAAGGGCCTCTAACAGGGGAAGGGGAGGCAGTTCAATTACTCCCTCTATCTACAGGGACGAAAGAACAAATAAGACCAAAGTTGTTTGACAAAAATCTCAAGAAACTATGTTATTTTGTATTTACAAAAAATTATATACAACACATACATGCACATGCAGACTCATACGCACATGCACATGCTATGCAATTTTGGACTGACAGTGCTCCCCACAAGAGTCTATGTAACAAAACTCTAGTACCAGACATGAGAAATCTCTGTTTGAATTGTTGGTCAGGTAGTTCAAGTGATTCCCAAAACAACGTTAAGTTATTACTGTAGCCCTTGGTTGTCTTTCAGAGGTTGACAGTAAATCCCTATTGAAGAAACCACACATCTATGACACAGGACTGAAATGATCCTAGATGTTTTTTATCTGAATGCCTCCTTCCTAGGGTCTAGCTTCTTTAGTACTAGAAAGTATTGTGGAAGCTGTCAAGGGAGGGAAGCAATCAAAAGTGTAACATTTATGAACCAAAATACTGATCATATACATGGTATTCCAAAAGTACAATAGTGGCACTCAAACCAACAGCTGACTGAAGGCCTATTCAGCGTAAGGGAAAGCATACCTAGTTCTAAAAACTTAGACAATTCCCTAGGGCTAGCCAGGTTGGGAATCTTAGATGATAACCTATTTCTATTATCTACACCAGCAAAATTTGTAGATATATTCTAAAATATATCCATTATACCCACAAGTAAGTATAGTTCTTATTCCTCATCAAAAAAGCTTCTCTTTGCAGCAAATAAAGACCACTGCATACAATGCAGAGATGAATGGATTGTGAGCGGCCCAGGTCCACTGAGTAAACTGACAATTGAACTCCAGCACCTAAGGTTCAGGAAGCCTTGGAAGAGGAAGCTGACAGATAGTAAGAGCCAAAGGACCATGAAGCCTGCTATGATACTGTGTCTTCTAGAAATGGCTGCCTATTAAGACCTGATCAAAGACAAAATCAACAGGCATGCTAATATAAAAGTGTGAAATCCCAGAGTCCAACCTCTAGTCAAAGAGAATAGGCAACTAGTGACTGCTGAGAGGAAAAGTAGGCTCTCCCAGGCATGAGGCCCACAATTGGCTATGCAATCCAAAATGATCTGAAATTATAAATAACAAAAATAGACTTATAGATTATACTTTTATATTTGTACTGGTGTGTGTGTGTGTGTGTGTGTGTTTAACAATAATCAATGAAAAGGTGGCCATCAACTTGAGAAGGAAAGTGAGGGGCATAAATGAGTTAAAGGGAAAGCACATTAGAGTGGTTGGAAGGAGAAAAGAGAAGGGGATACATGATGTAATTGTATTTTAATTAAAAATTTATTTAGAGGCTGGAACAATGGCTAAGCAGTTAAGAACACTGGCTACTTTTTCAGAGGATACAGGTTTGGTTCCTAAGAGCTACGTGGTGGCATACCACCATCTGTAACTCTAATCCCAGGACCCTGGCATCCTCTTCTGGCCTCTATGGCACAAGGCACATGCATGTACACATGCATACGTGCAAGCACTTACTCATAAAATAAAATTAATATATATTTAAAATATACTATTATGAAAACAGATCCTATTAATGAGTTTTGTTGAAAAATATGTAAAAAGAATTGTCCAGCCCAGAACCTGTCCTAGCCCTCATGTAGCTCTTTCTAGAATTTCTTTCATGTCTTATAGCCTGTCTGCTTTTCTGATTGAGGAAAAGGATTCTCCTTTTCTTCTTTCTGTTTTCCTTTGAGATACTGGCTAACTTCTGGGCAAACCTTTCAGCACTGTAGGCTTTGTTACCTTTCCTCCATAACCATTCTCCCTCTTTTACCATGCAGGACTTTGTCTACCATATGACTCTGGCTGACATCTCATACTGGACTTTCTTGCTTTCCTAAACACATGATTTTTGTCTCCCTCTTGTCCATTCTCTCCTCCTAGCAACTGCTGAGATTTCCGGCTTATCTGTCCTGTTACTTTTTTTTTTCAACTCTACTAAAATTGTCCTCAAGCTTCCTTCTAAGTCTATTACTAAATTCTTTTATTAAGAAGACTAAGAATTCACAAAAAGAACCTTGCTTTTCCTGGTAATACCCATGCTAAGTCTTATGGACTCAAATATGCACATTTCTCTCAGTAATACCATAATTTCTTGAATCTTTAAGCAGTGAAAATTTTTCATAGACATATTTTGGGTGGCCAGTCCGTACTGTCTTTGGCTGATGTGAACAGATGAAATTGGTCAGGCAGTTTGAAGATAAGGACTACTTTGTTTGTGTCCTTGGCCAGAAGCTGAAAATATTCTTAGTTCTATGGGAAGTTTTGTCCTCACCAGACATCAAAAATGCCACTAAGTATCTGGGGACACTGATTTGTGATCTGTTTTGGTGTTTTGTTTTGTTGTCGTTAAATTTCTTCCCTTTTTATACAGCTGTCTGAAAGCCATGAATGAGGACATGACTAAAACTCCTGTCCAGATCGTTGGGGTAGAGAGCCTCAGACCAGTCATGCTAAACCAGATGGACTGACTAGTTCTTCCTGTGCCTCAACCCAGTTTCTGCTGTAAGTCCTTACAAAGCCCTTAGTCTGCTGCTCAACTGTCAGTCTTTCCTTGGGGTCTACTCTTGCTATGCAGAAACTCTGCTTCTTTACGTCTCACCTGTGAGCCTATAATAAACCCCTTTCTAAAACCTGACCCTCTCTACTGCCTCTCTAAGTCATAAGTAACATACTGAGAAGAGGAAAAAATATAGGGGTAAACAGTGACTTTCATCTTATCTTGGAGATATCGACATGAGCTTGTGTGTTTAGGAGAGACAGAGTTGTAGAAGAGACCAGCAGGTGTGCATACTTGAGCAATCTTGATTAAGCTGTAGTCTGTTTGACCACTGTGGCACTTTTAGTTCTACAAGATGATTCAAAGTTGTCACTGACATCTTGCTTTAAAGGATGAGCAAGGGTCTCCAAGATGGTTACTTCTGCTCCAGGGTGCCTCTGCACCCTCATGGACAGTTGTCCTCACATGAAAGGGTGGGCTATCGTACGAGGCATTGTTTTCTCTAGAATCCAAGATGACCGCATGTGTAGGATAAGGATGTATCTTTGTGCTTTCAGATTTGAAGATGGATGAGCTAGGTCAGTAGGCAGACCTTCACTCCATAGGTGATGAACATGCTTTTTCAGAGTCAAGGAGTTTGAGCAAAGCATAGGAGACAGACACAAATTGAGAGCAGAGATTCCTGGCTTTTATCCTGCTTTTAGAGACATTGTTGGCCAAGTGAAGGGTCAATCCTTTTTAGCAAGAACAGTTTCCAAGTGCTCATTATATTGTTAAAAATCTTCCAGCTGGTCTCACCAGGTCTAGCTTGCCAGTCTCCACTTCATCTTCCTCACATCAGTCAGATTATTTTATGGAGCCCTCATTTTATTGATTTATCCATTCAGCATATATTTATGGGAATATTCTCTGCCAAAGGATCATTGTGAGATGTGTACTATGTGGTCACATTCCCTAAAACTTCTGAAGAATTTGATACACAAGAGAATTAGTGATCATTTTCATAAAATATAATCACATTTTCTGTAGAATGCTGTCAGCTCTAAGCCTTGAATGGAAGCCATTTTAGGCATCCACTTTAATGGAGAATATAGAAGTGTGAGCAATTTTCTACAAATGTCAGTAATTAAAGTTTACAACTTTCTTCTCAAATAACTTTTGTGCAACGGACAGACAGAAGAGTCGACAGTGAAGCCAGGAAGGAGAAACAGAAGAGCAGAGACTTCCAATGCCGCTCTTGCTTCGTTCAGGTTCCTCATCCATGGGAGTGTTGAATAATATAAATAGTAAGGGAGAATTCAAGGGCGATGTGAATATTCATGTACAAAGGGAAAGGGGATGAAGAAGAAGATTCCAGGAATTGTGTATGTGCATGGAAGAGAAGAGGGAAAACAAGGAAGACTCCGAACAGAGAAAAGAAAGAAAATGATTTCAAAACAGAAAAGTAGTCCTTAATAGAGATCATGAAGAAATACACAATAAGGACTGTATCTCCCTTGAGTCATGTCTAAAATCCAATACTGGCAGTAAACATCATTTTGTAAGCCAAGACAGACATGTCTGCATGGACTACTGAGCTACCTCTCCAGTCCTGATATGTCAGCTTTGAAAGATTCTTTATGGTTGAATGGAAACATGGTTGGGTTATATGGTTTTGCCTATAAATCTGAGCATTGTATGATGGTATCATGTTTTGTAGAAAGAAAGCAGTTTCTGATTGTGTTTCACATAGAATAGTGTTTAAGTCCTGATGTTTCTCTTTTCCTCTCTCCCTTCATCCTCATCCCTCCTTTCTTCATCTTCCTCTCCCTCCCTTCTTCTTCTTTCCCTCCCTACTCTTTTTTCCCCTTTTTCATCTTGTATTGTCTTCAGACAAAAGAAGAAATATTTCAAGTACCAGAACTTGGAAGCATAAGAAGGGCCTCCCCACTACTTGCTGGCTACAAGCAGGAAGCAAAGCTCAGTTTTTACAAGGAGCAATTATGCAAGAGAAGGAAGATCAAGCAGTTCTGTTGCTTTGTTTTTAATTTTTGATTTTACATCTATGTAGCTGTAGCTCAGCTCTGGTGTTCTATCTCCTCCGGAGGCCATTTGTCAGGCGACTAGTGCCCTGTAATACAATAACAGAGCTGTCTTCCTAGGTCTTGGTGAGAGTCAGCAAGAGGTGAGCCATAGACGCCCTGCGATAAAACAGCAACTGGCATAACCAAATTTTACTAAGCTTGAAATATAATCTGGGAAAGTGTATTTACAGGTATTTTGACAGCAAATACTTAATGGCAGGTGCCAAACTCTTTCATGGTTGATAGAAACAATCCCACACATCAGATTACCTGCCCTATGGAGAGGACAGAGGGATGGATACCAAGCTATTCCTGTTTGCTAAGTAAAATCTGGCTTTATTAATATAAATAAGAAAGATTACTTGCTATATTGTATTTCAATCATTAGTTCTGGATTTATGAGGAAAAGGCTACTGATTGGGAGAGCTGACAGAAATATTTTCCTCTTAACTGACAGTAGAAAAGCTAGATCCTAAAGTACCAATTAAACCCTACCTCTCACCCTTGTATTTGCTAAAAGTGTATTCAATTTGTAGACATCAAGGAGAATAATGTTTTTACTTTCTGCATAGGATCCTAGATCTAAGTGAAGAGAGTGTGAAACCTAGGAGGAAACTCTAGGGTTTTCATAACAGCCAGCACTTTACAAAGTTCCTTTTATAAGCCACACACACTTATATAACATATTGGAATATTCTTACTTGCTCTTCATTTTTATCTGAAAAATTAAATATAAAACAGAAGAATTGCTTAACTTTTCTTGAAGAATTTAGAGGGGTTTTCTATATAAAAAAAGAGGGAGGACACCCTTTGCTCCATGTCCAGGCAGTAGCTATGATAATTATATAGTGTAGCAAAGGCTCTGTGAGATATGAAATTAATGAACAAATGTCCTAATTTTCAGTAAACATTGTTATTTTAAAGTCTCTAGCTCTCAGAGGCTTCTTTTGTTTAAATTTTATCTCTTTTCCTTTGAATACTAGAGTTAATGACTGAAGTGCTCACGTCAGAATTCTCTCTCTTTTATACAGTCCTCCAAACCCCACAGTTCACATCCTCTTGAAATCCACATAATTACAAAAGATGTGAGGCTGGTTATTATCCCTGCTCCCTCTCTGCATCCTCACAGGTGCCCAGCTACTTGAAGAGTGGGGGCTAATCACAGGGGAGCTTCACTCCCAGTTCAGCTGCCTCATTTGATCAACTCAAGACTCAGTCCAACAAAATGGTCTGTCTAATGAAACTGATTTTCATTTTTCCTCTTTAGTTCGTATGGGATTGAGAGTGTGGCGAGACAAAAGAATAAAGTGTGGAATATCAATTAAAATCATTTCCTCTGATTTTTAGTTTTATTCCTCTGCCTTGTTTCCTTCTCCTTTCTGTGCTGCATTTCTTCTTTCTTCCTTTTGACCTGCTGATGTTTTCTTTTTTCCACCAGTGACCTCATCTCTTCATTCAGAAAGTGGAACTCCTGATTCCCCTTCAGAGAGGAGATCACTAAAGAAAAAAATATTTGCAATAACGTCAAGTTACTTAGCGGTATGTTTCAATCCCACACAATAGTTCTACTTCTATGTGAATATTAAAAAGGTTCCTACTATGTTATTGAAATATGTGTTTAGTAAATTGTCAATTCACCTTTGCAATTTACTCTGTTCACTGTGACATCAAAGAAACTGATAAGTACATTCTTTTAGAAATATATTTAAATAACTTTTGGGAGAAATTAATAATCTTGTGTCAAAACTCATTTAACAACAAGTAAATGAAAACTTATAACCAACTGAACTTTTACCAAAAGATAAGGAGGGATGTTATACACAAGTAAATGGTACAGAAGTAGGTGAAATTATCCATAGGTTAATATGTCACTCATGATACTGTTCTAATTTCCCCTGCCCACCAAGCCCTCTGGGCCTGCCCAGCTGCCCTGAGAGGATGATTGTCTCTAAGACCTCCATTTTCTAGTAACCTCTCTACCTGCTTCTGTCCTCATTCCCTTTTTGTCCTGTCCCCAGGGGCATACCCAGTTGCTGGGAGATTTGTACTGCCCCTGAATTCCATTGTCCAGAACAAGGATACCCATAGAGACCTGCCTCATTAGGATCATGAAGGTTAGGCCCCCTTCCAGTACCTGCTACAACAGGTACATCTAAGTACAACCAGAGGGATAAAGGCCATTGAATGAACACAAACAAAAAAAGCCAGAATAATATGACACTTTCCGAGCACAGCTATCCTACTACAGCAAGCCCTGGGTATTCTAACACATCAGAGGCACAAGAAAAAAAAAAAAAAAACCTTAAATTCAATCTTATAAAGATGATGGAGTCTTTAAAAGTGGAAATGAATAAATTTCTTAAGGCAATAAAAGAAACTACAATCAAACAGGTATAGGCCGTTAAAGAGGAAATAAATAAATTGCTTAAAGAAATATAGAAAAATATAATTAAACCGGTGAAGGAAATAAATTGTTTAAGACCTGAAAATGGGAATAGAAGCAATTAACACACACACACACACACACAAACACACACACAAACACACACACAAACACACACACAAACACAACCTGAGGGAATCATGGAGATGAAAACTTACAAAAGAGAACAGGGACACTAGATGCAAGCAAGCATCACCAACAGAATACAAGAGATGGAAGAGAGAATCTTAGGAATAAAGATAGAATAGAAGTAATTGATATATCAGTGAAAGAAAATGTTAATGCTAAAATATTCTCCTCATATAAGATACCCAGGAAATCTGGGATGCCATTAAAAGACCTAACCTAAAATTAATAGGAATAGAAGAAGGTGAAGAGTGCCAGCTCCATGTACCAGAAAATATTTTCAACAAAATCAAAAGAAAAACTTTCCCACCCTAAAAAAAGATGTGCTTATAAACATACAAGAAGCTTATAGAACACCAGTTAGAATGAACCACAAAAGAAAATCATCCTGCCACACAATAATCAAAACACTAATCTACAGAACAAAGAAAAAATATTAAAAGATGCAAGGGAAAAAGACCTGGCTAACATAAGACGGCAAACTTATCAGAATTACCCCCTACTTCTCAACAGAGAAGAGCCTGGACAGATTATCTTTCAATATCTAAAAAAAAAAAAAAAAAAAAAAAAAAAAAAAAAAAATTAACCTAGACTACTATCACCATTGATAAAGAAAACAAGATATTTCAAGACAAATACAAAGTTAAACAATATCTAGCCACAAGTCCAGTCTTACAGAAAATACTAGAAAGAATACTTCAATCCAAGAAGGATAACTACATCCAAGAAAACACAGGAAATAAGTAATTCCATACCAGTAGAAACAGAACAAGGGAAGTACATACTAACAAACATACACACTAACACCATCAACATCAAAATAACAGGAAATAACAACCATTGGTCATTAAGATCTCTCTACATAATTGGACTCAATTTTCCAATACAAAGACACAGGCTAAAGGAATGGATGCAAAAACAGGATCCATCATTCTGCTGTGTACAAGAAACACACCTCAGTAATAAAGATAGACATTACCCCCGGAGTAAAGGGCTGGAAAAAAATTTTTCCAGGCAATGGACTCAAGAAGCAAGCTGGAGTAGCCATTCTAATATCTAATAAAATAGACTTTCAACCAAAATTAATCAAGAGACAGGGAAGAACATTTCATACTCATCATAGGAAAAATCTACCAAGATGATAATCTCAATTCTGAACATTTGTACCCCAAGCACAAAGGTATCCACATTTGTAAAAGAAATATTGCTAAAGCTTAAATTGCATATTGAACCCCACATATGACTTTCTCTACTATGTTGAACTGAAATCACATTGACCTCATTAACCCAAAAAACCCCTTTCCTCCCTGTAATGGTTAATTCTGTTTGTCAACCTGACTCCATTTGCAATCAATTAAAACCCAAGCCCTAGGGAACTCTTGTGAGGGATTTTCTTAGTCACCATAAATCAGGGCCACATCTTTTGGTTGCAGCCTATATACAGGCCATTGAAGTAGGAAACTTTGCTTTGTGCCAGCTTGCTCTCACCCTCTAAGGCAAGTTCATCTATCCTGCTGTGACCAGAATTAAATACAATTTCTTCAGTATTTCTATGTAGATTAAAGACCTCCAGAGGCAGTCTAAGACTCCAGCATCAGTTTGGGACTACAGAGACATCCAGCTTCATGGACTGAACAATTACTGGATTCTTGGCCTTTCAGTCAGGTGACAGCCATTGTTGGGCTAGTTGGATATATGTATATGTATGTGCATGCACATGAGAGTGTGTGTGTGTGTGTGTGTATGTAGTATATGTGTGTATATATATTTTTTCTATCAATTTTGTTCCTTTACAGAATCCTGAATAATATACTCTATTAAATTGTTTCTACCAGGTATTTTGTCACAGGTATATGGAAAGTAAAGAAAACCCCTTTCTTCTATTTTTCCACAGCAGTTGCTTGGTTTTCCAGAATTCAAATTATAGCAAGGTTTCCTTGCACTCTGAAATATGGACCTTATCTAAGTAAGGAATCCAAAATGACTGGACTCTTTTGTTCAGGAGGAGGAAAAATGCAACAAGAAAGCATATATCAATAATGCAAATCGTATCATTACATCTCAACATGTTACCAGGAGACACACTCTATGAAATGATCACATTTCCCACACTGTTTATATATCTTTTTGTTCCTTCTAATATAGTTTGTTGACCTATATTTTATATATAAACATATTTAATATATTAATAATTATACATACATATTTGTATTAATATATAATAATAAAGTATATAAAGGCTTCTAATATAGATTTTTATATTATATATGTTATATATGTCATTAATTTATATTAAGTATATAACAGAAAGTATATAAAATCCTAAACATTTCCATTCTAACACATATAGGGAAGTTTTTTCCAGTCCTTCAAATTCATGCTTGTTTAGCCTTGAGTCTGTCTGGCCCTCTAGAGAAACACTTCCTTCTCAATTTTCCCTGGGTTTCTCCCACACATCCTAAAAGCTCTGACTGAACAATGCCAGCAGCAGTAATACCACTCGTTCCAGTGGAGCTCATAGGGTTCCCTCTTATATTGGCCTGTTTTTGACTTGCAGTCCAGTGAGGGGATCCCTTCAGTTAGTACCCCTCTCAGATGTTTCCCCTAGAACAGGGCCTTCAATAACACCAAAAAAGAAGTAAGTGTGCCAAGACCCAGGTCATTTGCATAAGTGGGATGGATATGAAGGGAGGAGAGTATATACAGTCCAGGAAGGTGGGAATCTCGGGATTAAGGAGCAAGCAAGCCGAAATGAGCTGTTTTCGGTAATTACGAAATACATACTTCATAGGTTTCCATTAAATATTGCTATTGTACTACCAAAGGTGAAGAGTTTTGATTACGTTTCAGTTCAGTATGTGAATACATGTATGAATTACAGGGGAAGCACTTGCTTCATTATGTCTCAAGAACTATTTGGGGACATTAATAAGTAGAAATATAGTTATAAGTAAAAAAAAATCTATGATATGGAAACAAAAAAAAAGAGATAACAAATTACAAGCATAGATTGAAAGAATAAACGCAGAAGATCAACATGATATACAAGATTAGAAAGTTTAACAATGTCCATGACATTTTGGTGTCTATTGGAAGAGATCCATGAAAACATATTTACATGAAATTAAATGAAACAGTCTACCAATTTCCATTTGCTATATAAAGGAATTTGTTCGTGTGTGTGTGTATGTGTGTATGTGTGTGTGTGGTGTATGTATATGTCTGTGTGGTATGTGTGCCTGTGCCTGTCTATGTTTCTGTGTGTATATGTTTGTGTGTGGCATGTGCAGCATGTGGTATGTGTTGTATGTTTTGCATATGTATGTGTTTGTGTGTGTGTGGTATATTTGTATGGGGTATTCATGTCTGTCTCTGTGTGTCTGTCTTTGTGTATGTGTGTGTGTGTGTGTGTGTGTGTGTGTGGTATATTTGTATGGGTATTCGTGTTGTCTCTGTGTGTCTGTCTTTGTGTGTGTGTGTGTGTATGTGTGGTGTATGTGTCCCTGTGTATGTGTGGTGTGTGTCTGTCTCTGTGTGTCTGTCTCTGTGTATGTGTCTGTATGTGTCTATCTCTCTGTGTTTTATTGTGTGTGTGTATATTCTTGATTGTGCTTGGAGCTAGGGTTACAAGTGTTATTAACTAGAGTTTTAAACTGGTCTTTTGCTACAAGTAACCGCCTTCTTAAAACCATGTGGTCTTCTCTCCACCCTGATTTGTAAGGTTGAAGTGCTTTAAAAAAGAGAGAAAGGTTTCTTATTGTCCCAGAGCACCTTTGGGGAAGAATCCCCTGATGCTTCTGTGATTCATCAGGCAACCAAGATGATGGTTATGGTCTCATCTACTCTTTCTTTGCCCATGAACACAAGCACAATCTACCTTTTGTTTCAGTGTAGCCTCAGTGAAGAAGCTAGATTTCTTTTACTTCTAGTGTGTTGGAGGGAAAAAGCAAACCTGTTTTCCTCTCACAACACAATCAACTTAGAAGACATGATGATGACCAAAGATATGGAGATTTCTTTTCACCAATAAAAACATAATCAGTTTTGTGGTGGACATCAGCTGAATATCTTACAATTTAATGTCAGTTGCTACCTTGTCTATCTGGTTACATCAGGGCCTATAAGTGGATATCTCAGTCTTTAAGTCTGACTTCTTCCTTCACACACCATTCAAAAGCCCCAGGTTGTTCTACCTGTGCTCCTGATTACTTGCTTCTGAATTGGAATGTCTATGCCTCTCCTACCCGGTTCAGGTAGTTTGATAGCATAGATTGCCAAGCCTATACAATTCACAGAACTCAGGGCACTGCTTGTGTTTACAGGTCCATTATTAAATGTATTACAAAGGAAACAGCTAAGGATTTGTACAGAGCCTAGTTTAGGAGAAAGGAAGTTTCCATACCTTCTTCAGATGGAATGACTTCCAGGCCTCCAATTATCACCTGACTAGAAGCTTTCTGTATGCTGTTTTGTGGTTTTTACATGTTCGTCACTGGATAAAAGTGATTGCACACGAATAACTATATATAAATGTTATTGGACCATTCAAAGATAAGGTTAGTAATGATTGAAAGCTTATAGGTGGAGAGAGGCTGTATAGATATGTGATTGGATAAATTGGGTGTGAAGTTAATATAAAGTTCACAGATAAACAAGAAATGCCTCTGACCCTGTCCTGCCCACCATCCTGCCCTTTCTCTCTCAAGTATTCCCTTCTACTCTTAAGTGTGGGACAGAATCCTTTCTGAAATTGAATCTTATTTACCACTACGTGAGGTAGGTCCCAGAGTTTCTCTACGACCAACCCCATGACACAAAGCTGGAGAAAAATGACAAGTTCCAAAATCTGCTTTGGGAGAGTGAAATTTTAGGTTTTGTGGCCTGCCTTGTGTAGGAGCTATGAGCCAGGGATTATGGACAAGAACTAAAATGTGTATCTCATCATGCCATAACCATTATTACCATCTCCTCTTCTCCACAAACATTTACTGCCAAATATTTTCCTTAATCAGCCACCATACCAAATTGAACTAACTTAATTCCTTCCACATATGCTGGAGAGCCTACTATGTGAAAAACAGAGAGTGCTGCTTTCCTAGGGCAGCTGTGGCCAATTAGCACCAACTCAGTGGCTGGAAACACAGAAATGTATTGTTCTATGGCTCTCAAGGCCAGAAATCTAAAATTAAGATGTTGGCAAGTTGTTTACTTCCAGAGGCTTTTAGGGAGAAATTATATCACAGCCAGACATGTTGTGACAAGCCTGTAACCCAGGCTCCGGGGAGACTGAGATATAGGATTGAGTTTGAAGGTAGCCATGAACAGAGTTCCCTGCTTCTTGCTAAAGTTTGGTCCAAACCTTAGCGATCTCTCATTGTAGGCTCGTCAGGCTAAGCTCTGTTTCCTTTATGCTTCCTTCTTTCTATCACCTGGCCTCCCCTTTCCTCTCCTTGGATTTAATATGTTCTAATCTTCCCTTAATTTAGTCCACCATGGTTTCTTATTACCAGTAAGTTCACAGTCCGAGATTCTACAATATGAATTACTGAGAAAATCCTATGTACTCTCTGCACAGCCTAAAATCAGTCAGGTTTTAAATGACCAAAGTTTAAATAATCACAAATTTTCAGCTTGTTCAATGTAGCATACATCTGAAATGCTATACATCATGGGAAGACATTCAGGCTAAATTTCAGACCAAAAATCTGACACTAAAATGGGCAAGAGTTGAGGGGCACCAAAGTGGAGAAGGGTCAAGCAGCACTAAAGTGGAGAAGGGTGGAGGGCACTACGGTGGAGGAGGGTAGAGGGGCATCTGCTAAGAGAACTAGAGCTTCAGGGCTTTTCTCCTGCTGGCTGTTGTAATTCGAAGAAAGGCTTTATCTTAAAAAGAGAATCTCCTTCAGAAATAGGCTCCTAAAGTGAGGCCCAAGTGTTCCTTCTGCCTTAACTGCTTATTTCATTTTTCAAATGAGATGTGTTTCCAAGCAAGGCAATATATTTTTTATTTTGAAACTTAGAATGGAGTTAATTTCCTCATTGTTTCCAATGGATATGTGGGGATGGCTCCCAAGACTGGTAAGAGTGAAGAGGAGAGAAGGCTGTGAGGGAGTCAAAGCCCTCAAAGGTGGTCTTCCTTAAAGGTGATTCCCTTTCTATTGCCACTTCATAACCAGCAGCCTCTACAGGACTGCCCAATATGTTATGCACCATCCCCGAACTGTGTGAATAGAGCAGAGGATATCTTGAAAAGCTTCTCTCCCAGGGATGCTCTATCATCTGCAAATGCTACCAACTTAGAGCCCTGCTCATTCATGGACATGATGACTAACAATTCTTCACAGGATTTAGATGCATTAAGGTGCCCAAGGAGGCCAGAAGGAGGTATCAGATCCTGGATCCCTACCTTGAGATGGAATTACAGACATTTGTGAGGCATTACCTGAGAAGGGTATTGAGACCTAATTTCAGTTCTCTGCTAGAGCAGTACTTCTGAGCTATCTCTCCAGCTTCTCATGTTTGAGTTTCTAAATCTTCAGACAACACAAAGGACTTATTGTCCAGGAGACTTTCTAGACTTCACATTTGAAACCCCAAACCCTAAGCTAAGCAAATGTATTTAACTCAATACACTTAAACACTGAATTTTTAGTATTCACATGACTTCTTTATATGCAGGAAAAACCACCTTGTAAAATTTATTCAGAACTCTACTCTTTCAGAAATAAAGGATGTTTTAAAGCAAAACCAATGAACAATAACAAGATGCTCAATCTGTCCCAAAGGCAGCTTTTTATACATAGATATTTGAACTCTAAATCTCTGAGATATTTGTAAAGAAAAAAAAAGGCTAACCACTTACTCATTTATTTTGATTAATAAATTTTCCTCCAGTGGATTTGGGACATACATTATGAGGTATTTCCACTGAGATCATACAACGTTAATCCCGACAGTCCAAATCCTTCTCCCATGATACCAACTCACCATCACCACCAAATAAATAGCAATTCTAAATTCTTCAGTATATTTTGATCTTGGGGGCATTCTTAGTAATGTTAGAGTCTCATTCTGTGGTTTTTAATTAGTTTTGTTTTCTTCATTTAAATTTGTCTTTTGAGAGATGGGTTTGGAAGGAAATTAAAGAGCATTCTTCCATCAAAATGTGTCTGTACTCAGAATGAAATTAACCACGGACACTAGTGGATTGCTTAGGGGCCATGTGTTAGGGTGATCATATAGAGATAGTGCTGGTTTCCAGAGGTGTGGTGGGAGAGTTTCATATCCTTTTCATGAGTAGTTTTGTCAAGTGGTAGAAGACAGGTTCTGTGTGAAATCTCACTCCTTCATGTGTAGCAGGTGACCTCAGGCAATTGTTAGCTCTAAGGTATAGGTATTACATGGCCAACGAGAATGGCATGCAAAGTTTATAAATGCCAGCTATGAACTATCAGATGAAGTGTCTGTCATCATTTTTGTGGCCATTCCACTGATGAATTTCAGCTCCCAGGATGACAGCTGTGAAGAACAGGAAAGAAGCAAAAGTCTAGCTGGAAGAAGGAGTTTGATGTGAGGAAATCAGAAAAGATGGTGTTAAGAGGAAGGTGAAATAGGAGATAGGTTGGGGCCATGTCATTAAGGACGCCATTTGCCTCAGTAAGAACACTGGACTGTATCTAAATTTAATGAGAATCTAAAGAAATTGCACAATTAGAGCTGGATTCCCACTTCCAGATAGCCCTACCTGCTTATCATTATACATTACGGAGTCTTGAGTATAAAAGGTCAGCACAGGTGGAGTGATAATCTTCTGGATGCTTTGTAAAGGCTAATAAAGTTTGTAATAAAAAATATTTAGACTAGAACTTGCTTCATGGAAGAAAATGAATGTAAATGATTGTCATCAAGAAGGTTCAGATTGAGTGCAGATGTTAGCATTACACCCTACCACACAATGGGCACGCAGCATGCAAGCAGTCCTTTGTATATGGTACTTACAATCTTGCAGAGGTGACAGGCACAGAAAGAGATTGACACATGCTGTGTCATAATTGCACAGCAAACAAGGAAAGAACCATAGATAATAGAAACCTCATGGTTCTAGCTTTTGGACTTAAGTCGTATTCCATACCAATCTTTTCTCTTCAGTTCCAATTTTCTATTCTATATTCCAGCTTGTTCCTCCATGCCAACTTGCCTACAATTTGGATACCATGTGAGTGCTTGAATCTGAGAAATGAACCTTGAAGAGGATACAGGATTGCTTTTCTCTGTTTTTCTTAAGCTCTTACTTCTAGTTTGTGTTCCACTAAACATGTATAGTTATAGCAGCTGAATCTGCTTGGGTTTAGCTTTTTACAGTCCATCATGCTCTGACTCAGACAAAGAAACATTAGCAAAACTGTATGTAGCAAGCACTGTGTAAAAGAGAGTCTCAGAGAAAGGATTAAGAGGTTTTTTGGGGAAGTGAACTTTTTAATTCTGTTTGAATATTGAACATGTCACATGAAACCATTTATTATTAGTAACTATATACTATAATGGAAGAGATACTCTTGCCTTAGAAGATTTTGCATAGTTTGGCTAGCATGTATAGAATACATTAAAATGTGAAGTTCAGTCATGGCAATAGTGAGGTAAGGATTAGGGATTCTGTATGTATACAAAGAAATTTCGATGTGCATCTAGGAGACAGTTCACATTGGCATGAAGACTAAAACTCTAGAATTATGGTACAAGATGATTTAAATACGAGCTTTACTCTATCCATTGATCATTCCAACCTCCCTAATCATCTCTTGGATTTTCAAACTGAGAACATTATTAATTTCACTGACTTTTTACTGAAAACTAAATATTAATCCCATATAAAAATTAGGACTCAAAATAATGATTCTTTTCAATGTTAAAATTTTTCTATGCTAAAATTATATAGACTTTAATCAACAACTGTTTCTACATTTAATCTTTATGGTTCAACCTTCATCCTTACAGATAATTTGTACATAGAACTTTTGGTATGTTGCAACATAGATGGAAAGAAACTCTCTACTAGTCTCATCATGTGAATGCTGTGGGGTTCCAGCTCTTTAGTTCCCAGGCACACACAAAACCCAATGTTTCTGGCATATTGCCAGCATATAAGTTACATATATGCTACATATAAGAGTGAGGTAGATGTTGTAGTTGGGTGTACCTAAATGGTCTCTATGTTTAAGGATTCTGTTCAAGGGAAATAGATGACAGCCACAATTTTTCTAAAAACTTCTAAATACTAAAAAATGGCCAAGAAAAATAGTTTTCCTAAATATTACAATTTTTTCTAAATACTTGTATTTACCCAGGTAAATATGAATCTCAATGAGGTTAAAGGTTTGTGATTTATACATTGACTATTCATCCCCCAAAAGGTATAAAGTGGTGAAAACCCTCGAATCAAGTCTCAGGATTTCTTTCCCAGCAGGGCCCTGGAAATCTCAATGACATCTACCTTCTTACCACCAGCATAATCTGTACAGGCTGGTTCCTGTACACTTTACACAGCAGATGCCCTTAAATCTCTGAAGGCATTTGCAATATCAAGCCGGTTACTTTATAATGTAGGTCTCTTTGACATGACACAATTGGCCAGTGATCTTTCCCTGAGGTTTCCTGTGCATATACTACTATTGCCTAGTTTTTTTTACCCTCTCATCTGATTTACCTTGATATGATTTAATTAGTGGTTTTCTTTATACACCAAGTTATAAAAACATTAAATTAGACTTAATACTTTGAAAAACTTTAATGGCCAAACTATTGCAGAAAGTCAGTATCATCTGCTAATTGTTGAGTATGAAGATAAACAAGATGTGAAGAAAGCAAATCCTTAAATTTTAACTGAGGATATCTCTGTTAAAACCGCTGAGCTCTATGGTCTACCTATCATTGTTATAGAAGGAAGGACACTGGTTTTCTATAAGCATTTTGAGTATTAATGTCTGACACTTTGGCCTTTAAATTGATTCCAATGATAAAATTAGTGTTCTCTCCAGATGATGAAATGTTATACAAAATTCAACTGATATGTCCTTTAAAATAATATTTTTCTTTCTTTCTTTTATATGTGTGTGTCTGTGGTATCCATGTATGTATATTCATGTGTATGTGTACATGTATGCACTCATGCATGTGTATTAGATACATGTGAAGACCCATGGTTAACATTACATGGATTTCCTCATCTCTTTCAGCCTTACTCTTTGAGGTAGTTCTCTTCGTTGAGTCCATTTGCCCTGGTTGTCTCCACCTTGTGAGGCTAGAATTACAGGTGGATGGTCACAGCCAACCTCACATGTCATCTACAAGGGCTCTAAGGATTCAAATTCCTAACTTGCTTGTGCAGCAAATTCTTTAACCACTGAGTCAACTCTTCAGCTCCAATGAATATTTTAACCATAATTATCCTGACTTCACAGGTTGGGAAAAATTAACATAAATATGAAATAAACTTCCTAAGCCTAGATGTAAAGGTCCCCAATATCTTTCATTTTTACTCCTTAGGAGTGCAATTTTCCCCTATAATACACTGTGAACTTCCTTTTACAAGCAGATTTTGACTCCACTTTAGTACAAATAAAAGTAATGGGATGCATTCTGCTGGACATGAAAGCAGCAGTCCCGGTCCCACACCACTCTCAGACACAGATTGATAATAGCTGATTTCCTTGTAGCAGCAAGGAAAGCGCTCTACAAGCTGGGACCATACGAGCACATAGCATATCAAAACACTATCAGCAAAAGCAAGCCCAGGTACTTATCATACTCCAGACTGAGGAAAGGAAGCAACATTGCCACCTAGACCCCAGAAAGAAGAGGAGGACACCTAAAACTGCAATAACAAGAAGCCCTCACTGACCTGTCATCTGATCCTCTAATATGTGCATCAAGGGGTGGGCTAACAGAGGCTTCAGATTGGCTCAGTCCATCTTTTGACATGGCATTCATCCATTTGTCCATCTAGCTGAACCTGGACCTGTCCTTTGCTTCTACATACTCTAGGGTCACAAAGATATATAGCTATATATCTGTATATATAGATATGTAGATACTTTGTATCTGTCTCTTTGTCTCCCTGTCTCTCTGTCTTCCTGTCTCTCTGTCTCCATCGCTCTGTCTCTGCCTATCTCACTGTCTTTGTCTCTATGTCTCTGCCTCCATCTCTCTGTCTTTGTCTGTGTTTTTCTGTCTCTGTCTCTCTGTTTCTCTCCATATATATATATATATATATATATATATATATATATATATATATATAAACATTATATATATATGTTTGTATGTGGAAGGCTAGGTTGTCTCTATCTATCTGATAGATAGATAGATAGATAGATAGATAGATAGATAGATAGATAGATAGATACATGCATACATACATACATACATACTGTGGCCTGTGTAATATGTGAATTGAAACTTAATATTAGTAACTTATGATTGGAATAAAAGATCCTGTACTTGCCTCAGCCAGCTTCCAAGGGACTTGGAGTTACTAAGTAAAGTGTTGCCCAGGAGGCTGTGTGAAGTTTATGAACCTTGGGATTTCATTATTGTTTAATAAGTTCTGGTGTTGTGGAAAGACATGAACATGATGGTCTATGCTCCTGATAGCATGTTCACAACATCTTATAACTAAAGAAGATAATTTCTGTAACAGAATTTGCTTTTGTCTTTGTTGATATTAATCCCTGTCCCCTCTTTATATGTTTACTAAATCAAATCACTTTTTTATGGACTTTCATGTTTCTAAGAGGCATTCAGGTCCACAAACTTGCTATCTCAGTTTCCCAACATTTCCAAGTAAATCAGAAAACAGATTTTTTTTTAATGAATGTATTTAGTTTGGCCAATCCAATTGGCAGGAAGTAGGTGTCTATTTATTCTTTCTTGGACCTGTTACCAGCAGTTGGGAAAGCTGTGAACAGGGTCATAAGCTCAGGAGAGCTAGCCCTGCCCCTCAGCAACTACTCCACTCAGGAGAGCAGGCCCCACACCTTGCCTGGACAGTAGAGCAGAGCTGACCCTAGTGGCATGGGGACAGTTGAACCAGCCCTAGCATGAGAGCCTAGGAGAGCTGTCCTTGCTGCAACTAATCTGCTGTAAGGAGGCAACGAGTGTCAGTGTACTCCTCACCGAACTCCCTGCACTGCTCCTTACCAACTGCAGCAGTTGGGAGTGGTGGCCCTGGGGTCATGAGAGCAGGAGATCTTTCCCTGCCCCTTGCAAGTTGCAGGACTTTGGAAAGAGAGCCCTACACCTCACCTGGGCAACTCAGTAGAGCTGGTCCTAGTGGCAAGGGCATGGGTAAGCTGGCCATGAAGTCATGATTGAGGAAGAGCTGGTCCCATCTCCCCGATGCTGTAAGGTGGCCTGGAGGAGGAGATGCCCTCTGTCCCCTGAGACAGTTGGAAAAGATGACCCATGGGGTCATGAGAGTGAATGAGCTGTCCCTGGCCTTCACCAGCTGTGCAGCACTTAGAAAAGCAGACTATGGACCTTACCTGGGCAGCATAAAAAGGTGATCCAGCCCCGAGAAAGAGCATACAGTGGGAGAGATGGCCCTGCCACTGGTCTGCTGTGAGATGATGGGGGTGCCTGGGTGATGTGGCAGTTGGGAGAATTAGCCATGGTGTCATGAAAGCAGACTAGTTTGTTCTCCCCTTTAACTGGGCAGCACAGTGGGGCTAGCTCTGGAGGTGTGGGTACCACCCCAGAGGGCAGAAGAGTTGAACCTGCCACCTGCTGATGGTTGCATTGGGTGGCTTAGCCAGAGCATTTCTGGAGAGTTCCCTGGTGGCGCAGATAAGGGAGAGCCAGCAGACTGACCAGCTCAGCTACCACCCAGGCCCAGATCCAGGGCTCTGAGATGGCCCACCCTCAATCTACACCATCTGCAGACAGTTGGGACATGTGAAAGGGCCAGTTCTGCTGTTCCAAATCTGCATGATCACATGGCACAGGGCAGCAACAGAATGACCAAGAGTTTCTGATGAGGATCCAATATTGATGGTGTTACAGAAACCAAAGATCTGGAACTAGACCAATGATTCATTGTAATGAACATTTGCAAGTGAAGATGTGTTTTTTCCCTTTTGTGGCAAGCATTTTGAAACATGGATTATGAATATCCCTCTGGGCTATCTTAAGACCACACCTGTATCCCCCTGCCAGAAACACTTTCATTCATTTGACAAAGATTTAATAATTACTAATTTACAAATGGAGAAAACACACTCCTACCAAGGAGCTCATCCTCCTGAGAAGTCGTGTGTATGATTGAGCTACCATAATGAAAGAATACATCAAATTGTCAGGGTTCATCTCACAGTGTGAAAAGAAAAGGCACCGCGTGTCCTTTTCTTGCTTGTTGGGAAAAATCAAGGCTTAGTAAGGCAAGTTAACATACCAGGAGCATTCAGCTAGAAAAATGGCAGATGCAAAATACTGTAAAACCCTGCTAGCCTAAGTTATAGAACAAGCATGATGCAAAAATTAGCTGTTTGTATCAAGGTAGAAGTGCAGAACCCAGAACCAGATCATTCCAATGGAGACACCCCTGCCCTGGGGCTCCCTGCTTTGCATCATTTCCTAAGAAATTAATTCCTTCCACTGTGTGCTGTTTCTCTTGTTCAGATGCCTCCCAGCTGGATCTGGGACTGAGAAGTCACCTGCAGAATGTTGAGGCTCCCTCTCTTTCAATCTCCAGGAGGAAAACAAACAAAAATTCTGTGCTTAAATTTCACGCACCTTTTAACCCTCTAGCAGCCATTTGGTCTCTGCTGCTTCTGCTTTGTGGACAAATTTAGTTTATGTGTTATTTCCCCTTAAAATTTAAGGACATGCATCTTCATGAAAAGGACAAAGGGAGAAAAACAACTTGTAAATTATAACAAGAAAAGCCCCTGCTAAAAGCATTAAGTTTGCTGACAGATGGCAGAATCAGTTGAAAAGCGAATACCATATTTACTAAGTTTACCCCACTAAGTAAGCCAAAAAAGTGTTATCTAATTCTATCCCCTGTGTATGTGTGTGTTTTGGAATAAACAGATGCCTAATGAGGAATGTGTCTAGTGTAGTCTTAGAGGAACCTGGATAAACCCAGGTTCTCACGCAGGGTTTGATTGTGACAAATATCAGTGTTCAAAGTTGAATCTATGGTAAATAAAGTTGTCAGAATGAAAACAGTATCAAGATGCTGTCAAAGCAACATTATTTTAAAAATAAAACATCCTGGATTATTATACTACATAAATTTGAGTCTTAAAAAAATCTTCCATTATTTATATAGCTGTATAATAACTACAAAGTACTACAAAGGACACCAGTCTTGTCACTGTTGGGAAATCTCTGGATGTGTGTATAGCTGGTGTGGCTAATTAGGGTATTTTCATGTTCTGAAGCACATGGAGATAGTTAAGATGTCTAGTAATTTATATAGTGTGCAGAGTAAGCTCGTTCCCTTGACTGACTTACTCTAAAAGCCATAGTTTCCCGAAAGGAAGAAGTCCTGAAGCTGCGTAGCCAGATAAAGAGGGCACATAATCTGGTTGCAGCCAAAGAGAATAAACAGTCAGGGATACCATGTTCATAACAGGATCTTGCAGGAATGCAAATGACAACTGAGTGCATTCATCATGCTTTCTAGAATGTGGGCTGATTGGATGATAGTTAATGTCACTGTGGTTTTTTTTTTTCCAAGTGAAACATTGAGATAGGCAACTTGCACAGTAGCCACAAGGATTATATCAAAGGTCAGCATGGCTTATATTAAGGGATTACCATGGGTTACATCACAGACTCAGCATGAAGACATTATAAGATCAGCATGGGATGTACCATAGGAATATTATGGTATGTATCATAGGATTAGCATGGGATGTATCCCTGAGTTAGGTCATCATGGGATGTAGCACAGGGTTAACATGGGATGTATCACAGGCTCATCATGGGATATAGTATGGGCAACATTAGCTTTCTCTTGTCTCACTAGTTGACTAACACACACGTAAGGAAAAGCCAAAGTAGTTTATACTTTCTTCTCTCTTCCCTCTTTCCTTTGTTCCTCCCTTTGTCCTCTCTTGTCTCCTTTTTTCTCTATTTCTCCAGTTATAAAGCATGGAAATATAGCTGTCAATGAGTTAATTAATTTGAGACAAAGTAAACTTCA